>JANHFX010023914.1:0-20118 GCA_027560015.1 Chloroceryle amazona
TATTTTCTCTGACTTACAACTTAGATAAGACCATCATAATAGTGAAACAAAACAATGCACAGTAACACAGAAACCTACCAAGCTTCCTTCAAGAAGCCTTTATTTTTTGTCCCTGTGAGGCAGTGTGGCAGGTGTAATGGCGCTGAGGGGAACTGGGTTAACATCACTGACGCTGGTTGTACTGGAGCCACTGCCTTCCTAAAGTTGGTGTTGCTTCAAAGCAAAGCCCACTTCAAAAGTGCGAGGCCATAGCACTGCTGCCAGAGCTCGTGCTTCTCAAAGGTTCTTCTTGCCAGGTACCAAGGTCACTGAAGCAGGTGCCAAGGAAAAACAGCACCTTTCACCATAGAAATGCACCCTGCCTCCACAATGTGGAACTCAAGAGTTGCTTGTCATTAGTTTTCAGTGTTGAGATGCTTGATTACAAGCCTGTTTTTTTCTGTAACTTACCTAAAATGTGCATTTCTGCAGTTTTTTCCTCCTTGCTTTCTCTCTTTGCTCCCTTCACATAAGGTACTCCTTTCTGATGTAGCTACAGACTGCACTTGGGAACTTCCAGTGATCAAATCCATAAATCTCCACATCTAGGAGTTAGGATAACAATCTGATTAGCAAATAGCTGTCTTACCCTCTGGAGCAATGTCAGTCACTGGCTGGTGTGTAGGTCTACCCAGAGCTCTTCCCTATGTACTTGTGCAGATGTGTACATCCAAATTTGACTTAAAAAAATAAAAGTTTGGTATTGTAGGACCGAATATAGTAACAAGGTTGTGTATTTTGTCTCTTTAGAAACTACCAAGAGAGGACTGGTGTGCTGGGTGTCGCTCCCCACGTACTGCTTATGAGGCCAGGATCAGGATGCTCTGAGGGTGCAATGGATGGCAGTGGGTTATTAGAAGTTGCTTTTGAAGAGGACTGGAGGTGTGAGGAGTCCCCTGCAAAATTTCTGGTGCAGAATCACCCCTAAGACACCAGCTGGGCAGAGGGATGGCAGGTTTTACCAGTTTCATAAGGTGTCCTGAAAGCTGTATCTAATCCAGTAGATTTAGGGGATTAGGAGCACCCTTTTTTTTTCTTCTTTTTTTTTCCCTTTTTTGGGGGGGATGGGGGGAAAAGGGGGATGACTTTGTGTTAGCTGGACACATTGGGGTTTGGGTTTTATTTAATGATATAAATAATTGTTTGTTTGTTTTTCAAATTAATTACTCTGCTGCCTCTTGCAGAGATTGGCTGAATCCTTTCCTCTGTGTTTATTCCTAAAGCTACACCTGTTTGCCAGTCTACTCAGCCCCACCAGGCAAGGAGGAGATGAGAGCCCAAGTTTTTCATCATACAGACAGTATAATTTAACACTGGGCAAGAAGTCTGAGGGGGACATACCTCTTTTTGAAGGTAGGAGCCACCTGAGGAGTGTTCAGACTTGGAAGAGTTTGCTGATAGACCTACAAGAGGACTTAAGTATGCCCAACCCCTGGACTGGGGAAGTAAAACTGTTTGCTCTGTGATAAGCTCATAGATAAAGGATGGGTAGCAGAGTCAGAGAACTGCAGGGGATTGGGTCAAGTGGTGTCAGTGAGAGGGTGGGAAACACTGCTTACATTTTGTTTGTGGAGGAGAGGAAGGGAAGCGCTGTGGATTTTGAGAGTGGGTGCTGAGTATCAGGTGAGACAGGAGTAGTATTTGAAGGTGCTGGGAACATAAACTGCTTGAGTTTTGCTGAGCAGGACAATATGGTCTCTTAAGAGCTGTTATTGTACTAAACCTGAACCACTGATGTGCCAACAGCATTGTCTCCTCATCTGCCATCCCAGGAACCAAGCCTGGAGGTGGTGCTGGGGCTGGGCTAGTTACATCAGGGTCTGAAGCTTCCTCTCCAGCTAAAGTAGCTTTCCCAAGTTCTTGCACAGATTGTGCTGGTTTGATTTCCACAGTGCAAGGCGTGCTGAAGGTCTCAATGTTTTGCTAGCCAACCAGAAGTGCACGCAACCTGCTTCCTGCAGGAATTCAGGGCTCAGCTGAAACGCCGATGTGAGCCTTGTTTGTCAGGAAGAGGCTTTGTAACCTTCTGCAGCAGGAAATAGACAGCATTGACCTCAAGGCAGTTTAGTCATCTGATGCTGTGAAGGTTGATTTTTCCCTGGGAAGATTGTGCCGTGTCTTGAGGAAGGCCTCTGAGTAAGGGATCAGGCACGTGGTGGATTCAGGCAGCGTAGCTGAGGCAGAGGGACAGACACACAGTGCATGCAAAGGCAGGAGCGCAGCCCTTGTCTGTAGCGCGACAGATTGCGTCTGTGCCACGGCAGCCGTGACTCTAAATGACACTGAGAGGGTTTGGAAAGTCTTAGGTTGGCACTCAACAGTGGCAGAGCTATAATCCTAGCAGGGAGCATCCGTTCTGTCTTGGCTTTCCTGAGTTGGTCCCATAGGCAGTGACACCCTGCGCAGGACCGGTGAGTTAACAAGTGCTGGGGGCAGGTTTGAGGTCTGGATAAAGCGGTCTGTGATGTGGAGGTGTGAAGGTTAGGGTAACTGCTGTGCTGCATGATGTGAGCCTGACTTGATAGCCATTCCTTAGGCCTGGGGACCAGGAGTTGCTGGCATGGGTAACAAGGAAGCTACTGTCTTTTCTAAAGCTTTGCATGGATGCTGGAAAGACCTGAAGAGGATCAATCTATGATCATGCCCCTGTACTCAGCACTGGTGAGGCCTCACCTTGAGTACTGTGTTCAGTTTTGGGCTCCTCACTACAAGAAGAACACTGAGGTGCTGGAGCAGGTCCAGAGAAGGGCAACGGAGCTGGGGAAGGGTCTAGAGCACAAGTGTGGTGAGGAGCAGCTGAGGGAGCTGGGGTTGTTCAGCCTGGAGAGAAGGAGGCTGAGGGGAGACTTTACCATTCTCTTCAACTACCTGCAAGGAGGTTGTAGAGAGGTGGGCATTGGGCTCTTCTCCCAGGTAACAAGCAATAGGACAAGAGGAAATGGCCTCAAGATGTGCCAGGGGAAGTTTAGGTTGGACATGAGGAAAAACTTCTCCACTGAAAGGGTTGTTAAACACTGGAACAGGCTGCCCAGGGAAGTGGTGGAGTCACCATCCCTGGAGGGATTTAAAAGATGTGTAGATGAGGTGTTGAGGGACATGGTTTAGTGGTGGGATTGACAGTGTTGGGTTAATGTTTGGACTCAATGATCAAAGTTTTTTTCCAACCACAATGATTCTCTGATTCTATGATCTCCTTAGTACCATAGGAGTGAGAGTCTATTCTGAGCTAGTGGTGCAGTGTGCTCTGCACAAAAACTAGGGATCGTGCAGCAGGTTTTGTTGTTTTTGTGGATTTGTTATTTTTTTTTATGAATCCTGTCTCCTTGGGTTTGTGCAGAGCAATTTCTACAGCTGAGATGAGTTGTCTGGGCTGCCAGTCACTGAGAATTTGAGGCTGAGATCAAGCGTCTTGTTTGTCCCTTGAAGAACAGCTCATCTGGGTGACAGACCAGAAGAAAAAACAAAAGGAGATTCAGAACCCAAGAGTGGAACAGCACAGGATGTGTGGGATCCATCGCAGCTCTCTCCACAGAGTGGTATCTTTTAATGAGCTCATAGGTGGTCATGTCAGTATAAATGCACATGTTTCTGCATGTCTGGTAGGTTCTCATGAACAGGGTGGAGGTCTTTGACTCTGGGCTTGACTATAGTTTTCACAGCTGAATCCAAATTCTGGCTTCAAAACACTGGATTTGGCCACAATCCACCTCATTTCTGTACTAGCCTAGGGCAGCTTTTAATAATTGACCTAATTTTCACAGGATCATAAAATAATTGAGGTTGAAAGGGACCTTGGGAGATCATCTGGTCCAGCCACCTGCTCAAAATACAAAGAACTGCTCTTTTATGGTTCTAAGAGAAACTGAAAATCCATTTCAAGCAAAGAGCTACCATGATCAGTGTCCTTCTGCCTGTAAAATTACAGTGATGAGTGGTGGGGAATCAGCATTTGTAGGGGAGAAACATTTAGATAGTCTTAGGAGCAGGTGTTAGTATTATGAGATGTGTTAAAATACTTGCCTAACTTTTAGGTAAGGGAAACTGAACCAGATTGTAATTATCTTCCACCCAGCAGGGACAGGATTGTTAATCACTGCACTCTCGTGTGGCCAAAGCTACACTCGGATGACTCTGGTGACACTACAGCTGGAGCTTTGAACACAGTGAGTTGTCCAGTGTGGTGAGAGCAGAATAGAGTAGCACACTGTCTGGTGCACAAATAGGACCTTGCATTCAGTTTACATGGCTAAAAGCTTAGGAAATGCCATATTTCACATGTAAATTTGGTGTGGTTTATCCAGAAACTTATTCTGCTATTTATGAAAACACTTAGGAGAGAAATTTGTTTTCACTTGGAAGGATTCAAGGAGAAGCAGTTGAAGACATTTTTTTTTTCCCTGTAGAAGTTTCTTCATAAAGAAAGAAAGTGAATAGGGAGAATTTATGTCCTGGATGTACTTCCTTTCCTCCTGCCACCTTCCCACGTATTCAGGCTCATGGTGTCCCTGTGGCAACTCTAAAAGATGTAGAAAAATTCTGAATTAACCAGCTGCATATGTTTGTCCCTGCTTTTAATCCTGCAGTCACGTTGGAAAGTGTGTTCCACAGTTATACATCTCCTCTTTCATTCCTGTCTCTGACCAATCCCATTCTTCTTCCGTGCAGGTTCTTTCTGTGCGCTTCCCGCAGGTGTGCGTTGCCTCGTCACTTGGAGTGGCAGTCATCTCAGAAAATGTTACTGTCTGCAACCTTCTCTGGAGAAAGCTGTCGTGGGTTCCCTTTGTAGGGAGCGAAGCCCAGAAGGCAGTTTAGCAAGCAGATATGGATTGGAGTAGGTTGGACTGTGCTCTGAATGCCTTCCCTTAGGTCTCCATGGCTTCTAAAAGAGACGCAGGGTCTCCTCAGCTGAAGAGATCTGTGTAATAATTCCCTGTCTGTGGTGAGGAATGTGGCTTTTTTTACATTCAGCCAGGTTGCTCAGTTTCCTTGCACTGTTCGCAGTAAATTCAGCCTCTGAAGATGCTGCCAGTCATGTAGGGGTCATTCCCGGGAGGGACAGTTAGCTCATCCCTCGCAGCTCCAGGCTCTGGTGGCTATCCAAGCTCTCTGCACTAAGCACAAAGCTAGGCAGCAGCATGTGACTACTGATTTCCTTTAATCAGTGAGCGCTACTTGCACTCCAGCGTCCCGATGGAATTGCATTAGAGGTTTCCTCTGTAAGTACCGTGCCTTTCAGAATTGCTTTTCATCAGCCTACTGAAGGGGATAAGCAGAGAGCTGAGTTTTAGCAGGCAGGCAGGCATCAATAGCATCCCGCTCCTCAGCTGAGGCAACGATCACTACTTCGAATGCACCTGCATTTCCCCGAGAGCGCGCGGTTCCGATAGGTGAGCGCAGGTATGGGTACCCGTGTAATTCCCCTCATCGTGGGCAGCAAAACCCGTTGAACAGCATGTTTATAGAAACTGTCCTTAAGAGCGATTGCCTCTTGAAGTAGCACAGCTCCTATAAGAGGAGTGGGACTGTCTCCAGCCAGCCCTGGGAGACGATGCTGAGAGCATATTGAAAAGCTGTCTTCAGCAAAAGCTTGCCAGTTTAACAACTCTGTTCACTGTTCCTATTGCACAGTGGGCTCTTTGACGCAACAGAAAGAGCTGCCTTTTTTTTTCTTCTTCTTTTTTTTTTTTTTTGCTTCCTCTTAAATCCGCCTGGCCAATTTAAAGCTTGTGGATATTTCTTCCCCCTCAGGGAAAGCCTGGGTGAGGATTTTCTCTTTTTTTTAACAGTTTATTCTGCAAAACTGTATTTTTTTTTTCTCATTTGCTGTTACAAAATGCTGGAGCTGAAGACAAGACTTTCATTGCAGGTCAGTAGATGAACTCTTGACCAAAGCATTTAACATTTGAGCGTAGCTTTAGCAAGCACCGTAGTTTGGGAGGAAAAAGCAAGTTAACGAGGTGATATCATGTGAGCCCATATGTACCTTCTATCGGAATAGGGATCTTTTCAGGTCTTCAGTGACTGAGCTCTGCACAGATGAATTTAACATCTTTCATTTGTAGACAAATGTACCAAATTAATATTTTATGGAGAATTGAGGTGACATCACACTTATATTACTTAATTCCTGCATGTCTATACTCCCTCAAAATGCAATAAACTGAACTGTGAATTTCAAGTATAATATTTTTTTTCCTTTTTATTTTGCAAGTATTGTCTTTCTGAGTTGTAATTTTTTTCTTTCCATTTCTTTTCAGCACTCTGTACTGGGAAGCATGTTACTCCTGGTCGCATGTTGTCTGCAGGGAAGATAGTTACTTGCTATTTTATATTTCTTCTTAGATGGCTATCAGGGGAACTAAGAAAGGGTGTAGGCATTGTTAGTGTCTCTCTTGAAGCTGTATTTGAGGTAAGGCAATCTTCTTTCCCTATCTCTGAAATTAGAATGTGAAGTAGATGCAGTATTTTTTTCCTTTAGTCACTAAAATTACCCTGTTGCTGTTTGGTTTTCTTGTTGATAAGATGTGATTATATTTATCACAAAGCTGTTGCTCGTCACTTAAATTCCTGTGTTTTTATTTCAACAATATCTAGTACATATCTGCATGTTTCTATTAGCTCATGTACTCTAGATCAATGAGAGATCATTTCTGTAATTGCTTTGATTTTTCTTCTCTATTATTATCACATTAAATGCGTGAGTGACTGGATTTCTTGCCCTGGGTGGGCAATTCTTATGCAAACTTTGTAAAACTGAGTTACAAGTTGTTTCCACTGTGAATCATTTTCCTTGTAAGATGATGACTTTTATGGTAATGTTTAACTCGAGTAGAATTGTTTTCAAACATATACAGTGCATTTTTGGTGTATTCTTTTTTTAACAGCACTCCAAAATAAAATAGGAAAATAATGATTCATATCAGACTGCTTATTTCCTTCCCCACTTAACGTTCCCTGTTATGGGAAGCATATAGCTTTGAAAGGTTGAATCATTTATGAGGATCAGTACAGCTGAAAGGTGTCACTGCAATACTGGCTATATGCAGCTGCATTGAAAACGGAATTTGTGCGGGATACTGATGGTGGTGAGTTATGATTAGTGCCTGAGGAATACAGAAAATACTACTTCTTGTTTATGTTTCTTTTCAAGCAATTTAAGAACTTGCCATTCAAGGGAGATGAATTTTTCTTTTATCCTTTTCTGTAGCAAGGTTACAGTTTTTCCAAGTCAATATTTTGACACATGCTTTCTATAATGTTATTGTTATTTAAATAAGATCTGAGTCTTTGTGATTTTATTTTTTTTTTACAAGGGGAAGCATGTTTTAAGACAGACATGCTCCACTTCAGCTTCAGAAATATTTTTAGTTTAGAAGAACGTTCTAACTTTATCTTGTTTGGCTCCTCACAACTCTGAAACTGTTTGCTGTTTGAATACCAAATAGCCTTGGCTCCATTCAGGAGATCTATCTTTTAACGGTTTATCAAGAGGCTTTTCACTTGGGATGGGGTAAGGATTGATACAAGCTAGAGTTACAAAGCTACACTGAACTATTTTTATTCTTCTAGTTCAAAAAATTTTTACTAGTATAAGCATTTATAATGCTCAAATGAATAAATTCATTCAAAGGTGGCTTTATACCCCATTGAGGCTTAACTTTCTCTAATCAACATCACACCAAATCTTCTTAGCATTTTCTGTCATCTATTTTTGGGAGTTATAAATCCATATCCTGTCACAGTGCAAATACACAACTTATGTCTGCAAACTGTTTTCTACTGTCAAAAAAAACCCAACTTTGAAAAAAAACCAACTGTTGAAATTATCTCAAGTTGAAGGTGCCTTAAAAACCTTAAAATTAAGCAGTATAATAAACAAATGCAGTCTTTATATAACGTGTTTTCTGAGCCCTTTTCTCAACAAATTAGATACTGTCTCTGATGCACCCTCACTGGCAGAGGGTGTTTTGGGCTGCATTCCTTCCCTTCTGATCTCCAGTCTGGGTGGTAGTCAGTCCTGCTTCTCAAAGGGAGTACACGAGTGTTCAACAAACCTGATCTGTTGACATCTCTAATGATATTACTTTGCCTAAAAGCACAAATAGGCAAGGAGGATAAATGATGTGGTTGCCTTGGTGTGTTCTTTGGGATTTTTGGAGTTGAAGCATATGCTTCAGTGTCTTACCGGGTCCATCCTTCTTGCTTACCAATGGTACTGGAAGGTATTTGTTTCTCCTGATGTTTGAGGTGCCAGCTTTCTACCTAGCCAAGATAGCAGAGCTTGTGGCTTGCTGTATTTTCCTTGCAGGCCCTGACAGCATCAGGTTAACTGGGTCCTTGTTTTATTGCCCTAGTGACCTGGTCTACGGATTGCCATGCCCTTAGTGAGGAAAGTCTAGCTGTTGTCTAGAGAGTCTAAATCAGGCATACCCCTAGCTAGGTTAAGAGGAAGTGCAGTGAGAACTTTTATTTTAACAATTAAAATAGACAACACACTTAGAAACACTTATGCAAGATAAAAAAAAAAAGGGGGGGGGGGGGGAATTCTTAATTTTTTCATACCTATCTTATATTAAAGAAGTTTTAGCTCATCCTGCCAATTTGGTCCTCTTGACAAAATGTTGTTTGCACGTAGCTTACCTCTCAGCTCACAGCTATTAGAAAAAGCTTCTTCATGAGCCTCCATCACTTAGTTACCCCTCTGATGAGAGAAACCTCCATCACACCATGTCTTTGGGAGCATGCCTCAGGCTGTTCTCCAATTCCTGAGCAACCTCTCATTGCTTACTCAGTCTTTTCTACAAAATTTTTCAGACAGTGCAGGGTTAGTATTTCATCCTCAAACCCATTTTGTTTGTGTCTATCCAGTCAAGGTGTCATCATTGTTCTTAATTATTTCATTATTAGAGACTGAAAGGTATCATAGAATCATTCAAGTTGGAAAAGACCTTTAAGAGATCGAGTCCAACCATTAACGCTACTCTACCAAGACCACCACTAAGCCACATCCCCAAGCACCACATCTGGGTGGCTTTTAAACACAGCTTTATTAGTGTGTTACCTTATTATACTTGTCTGGTTAGTCAAAAAGGGAGTAAATCTCTTCCTTTTGGAACTTAGCTTTTAGAAAAAAATGTCTTGGTGAGCTGTCTTGTCTCCCAGTGAGAATATTAAGATATTCTGTGTTGTGCAGGGCTCTGACCGTTTTTTTCTGCACTGAGACGGAAGCTTTCTTGTCAGAAGAGAGTACAGGGGTGTGTGTTACTGTTTAAGGACAGGCTCACCAAAGTAGGTTACAGAATAGAAGACTTGGGGAGCATAACCTGGAGAGTTTAAGGACCAAGGGCTAGAGAGGAATGGATCTGTAGCACACTAGGCAAATTGCTTTTCCTTTAACTCTTCAGGGTGCAAACATTTCACCCAGATTATCTCATCACGTGTGCTTTTAGACTGTGTGACTGCAGTCTCTGTGAGGGCCTCTCAGCGCTGTCATAATATTACTAATAAGGAGCCATGTCTGAAGTCATGTCTTGGTCTGAAGAGAGGCCTTTGGCAGAATGCCACGCTGCTAGAGGGCTTGAGTGAACCCCAGAGGTTTTGCTTACTCATGCAATTGAGTGGGACCCTTTCATTGCGACTTGATTGCATTTAGAATCGAGAATAAAAACTTGGATAAAAATACCACCCACTGAATGTCTCCCACAGCCTGCAGGGAGCTTGACCAGCTCAATGGCAGTTGTCAGCATCTGCTCTGGGAAATGCCATAGCCTCTTGATCAAGCTGAAAGAACTTTATTCCTTGTATTCTACCTCTGCTGCATCAAAACATCAGAAATTACAGCCTTTTCCACTCATTTCAGATCATTAACTACTCATTTAGGCTACAGCTACAGGTAGTAACTGCTCAGCGGTACAGAAAGCGTCTTGTGGCTTCCAACCTTCTTTAGGAAACACTGACACGGCAGCCTGATCTTCTAGCCACTGTGTTTGGGATTCTTGATTGGGGTGATCTTGGCATGGATGCCTACTGTTAAGTTTCCAGTGACTGGAAGACATCAATTAGTGATGAGGACGTAGAGGTTTTGCAGTTTTCTTTTGCTTTTTTCTCAGAAGAAGTAATTTTAAGTCCATGCTTTCAGGTGCAACCATTTCTAACTGTATTTAACTACATAGACTGACAGAGAGGATTGCACATTATTTACATCTGCTCTGTAGGCTGTCAAGGGCAACCCAGACCAGATAGCTTCTTACCTTTACTAGAACCTATGGAAGAGCTGTAATATTTAGTTCTGTAAAATTAATACTTTATGCTGAAAGCAGTAGCGGTTGTTGTTTTGATTTGGGTTGGTTTGTTTGTTTAAGTGTCAAGCTTAGCTCCAGTTTTAGAACAGTTACAGTTCTGGATTCTGCTATCTTGTTCATCATCAAGAGCTTCATGTTTTTTAGGCTGAACTGTAATATGCTAACTGTTCTATGCCAAGCACCATTAAAGCCAATGGGAGTGTTCTTAAGAGCAGATTAGCCTTAAACATTGTTGAGATCTTCAGTATGCCCTAAACTTTGTGAAGTTGCAGTCCCACTGTCCCGTTGAAGCCACACAGCCATTCTGTCCATTTAATTGATGGCCTGCTCCCAGCCCAACAGGTGGTGGAGTGTCCCAAGGATGCTGGACTACATGAACCATGTGAGAACCCAAGTAAGTTTCATTTTACTAGTGATGTCTGGGAGCTGGACTGGACAAAATCTAGCAAAGATGATGGGGGGAAACAATAGGGAAAACTTAGCAGGAAGGTTTCATCTTCAGTAGCAAACAGAAGAGGCATTAACTTCAATTTCCAAGTCTATGCCTGTGAGGAAGTGAGCTACTCCTCCACTGACACACGTAGCCATTGTCTTCATGTTGCATTGCCTTGATAACAGAGAAACATAAACCAGTCACTTGGATATGAGCATCATCCTCCTATTCAGAAAGAAACAGTCACAGAAATGGTTCTGAAGTGAAATCCTGGGGGGAAAAAAGTATTTTTTTTTTCCCTTTTCCCCTCCGCTATGTGACTGTAAGTGGTCCTGCGATTTACTGGCAAGAAGACATGGAACAATATGCACTCCAGCAACCTTGGAACAGTGTGCAGATACCTCTGGGAATTGTTTCTGCTGGAGAAAGTTGAGGCAGCAATAGGTTTCTGGCCTGCTATTTCTGCAAAACTTCTTTTTTATAGCTAAGGCTATAAATAGTTGACAGTTCTTAAATTGAATAATCCTCTCTTCCTCTCCAGGATGAGAAACTGGATGAGGATTTTCAAAGGCAAAAGCCTGCTGCCAGATATCCATATTAATCATCTGTTTGTAATGTTGCTCAGATTTGGGGGGAATTCTCCTACTGTTCCTGTTTTGTGTATGGTGGAAAGACTTTACCCAGAGGCTTTCTAGTGGGCCAGTGGTAGAACCAGAAGCAGGGCTTAGGTCTGCTGCATTTCAGCTCAGAGCTCTGCCTACCAGGTTATAGTCTATTTCATAGCCATATTTAGAAACTAGAATCACTTCATTTTCAAAACAGTGGAGCCATCTCTAACTCCACCTGGTTTGGACACAAGTTTACTAAGTGATCACTGCTTTTGAAAGTTGGGTTGATAAAGAATTGCAGAGCAAAAATATTCAAACCACAGGAGTGGTTGAATATTCAAAGGGCCTCTGGGCATGTGCACTAAAGCAGATGGCTTCAGTGACTTCCACATGTTATTTAAACCATCACTGATGGTCACTGGTTTGTGTTTCACTTCCATCTTTTGCTGGGAGGTGAATGGTGAAGGGAAAGGAGACATGTCACCTGTACTGCCATTTCTGCTACCAAGATGGTACTTCTGGGAGAGCTTACAAGGCAGTAAGAACTTACAATTTCAGTCTTAAAAATGGGATTTTAGTCCTCAATTAAGTTAAGAGGGTTTTTTCAGCATTTTTCCCTAGGAATTTACTTCAGAGAAGATAGCTGTGAAAGTGATCTTAACGGAACTGGGTGGAGTTGCATGTGCTGGAGATCAGTGGTAATCACTCAGTGTTGGAACAAAGGCCCTTCCACTTAGGAAGGATGTCTTGTGTGCTTTATTATTTTTTACCTTTTGTAACCAGTCACACGATGCCTGATAGAGCTGTTAGATTTCAGCTCATCCAGTCCAGAGTATGTCTATATATCAGCTCTTTGCCTTCATGTATCCTGCAACTGATGCTTTCATTAACAGTTAGGATGATCACATGGGTACTGACATCTTTCACAGTGGGAAACTTTAAGTGTTGTATTGATTTGGAAGGGAGAAGCTTTACTCTGGCACATCAGTCTTTCCTTATGCGTGCTTTTCATGTGGAAAACCATTCCTCTTCAGCTGGAGTAGTCTGAAAATAGATGTAACAGGTTTGAAACACCCTTTTTATTGGTGAGGAGGTGAAGCCTCTCGATTTCAGGGAAGAGATTTGAATCAGCTTTTGGAAAGCTTGCAAAAATCTATTAGCAAAATATACAATCGTGCACATTGTGAATCTGGTTACCTGCACTGTGTTTGTGTCCTCAGACTGTTATTAAGTTAAAAAAACAAAACAACTCCACAAGCTACCTGAGTGGAGTATATAACATGCCAGAATATTGACTCAAATCCTAGCAAACTGAAACAAATATTTTAGATTGTTAGATTATTATAAAAGTGGTGATCACTAGCTTAGAAGCTGGCATAGAGATTTGAGCCACAGGGATAGAAAACAGCCTCAAGAAACCTGTCACCTTCCAATTTGCAGGGTAGTGTAAGTTGATCCTATGAGATAAAAGTCAGTGGTGATGTTTTCTCATGCTTAATTGAACCAACCATATATATTTATGCATTAATTAATAAGCTATTTCACAAATATCCTGACTTTCTCTGAGAATTATTCAGGAAATGAAAAGCACTTATGTAATGGTAAAGGAATGGAAGGAAAATTTCTTAGCATTACAGAAGGGAAAATCAAGCTTCACTCTAAAATCCTTAGGAACTAACTATACCAAGAAACTAGATCACTGCAAATGTAAAGTACGTGCAAAAGTCTGTTTTGAGAGCACATCACGTGGCCTCCTAAAAGTGTTGTAAGGAGCCAGTAGCCCTGATTTTTAGATGTGGCCAAAAAAGATTTAGAACTGTGTGTGCATGTATGTTTGCTTTTGTCCAAATGTGGTTTAAACTTCCTTTTTCCCCCTTGATTCTGGAGCTGCCTTTTGCTATGACAGCCAGGTAGAAGAAAGCTGAGGAAGACTGATGTAACATCCCTTTTTTGCCACCAATTCCAGGGACTGGTATGCACGCCAGGAGGGCCAGAGCTATATGGGAACCCTGAACATGCCTTGTGCTCCAGCTGCGGGGAGTGTGTGGGAAGCAGACCACTTCTTTTTCACCAGAAGCACCTCTTACACCAGGGTGCTAGTTATTCTTGGTTAGCACAGGTGGGCGAGCGCGCCATGTCCAAGGAAAATGTAAGCTTTTTTTAGATTTGAGGGAGCTGTGTTACAGATTTTTTCCCAAGTAAGTGACTGTAATTTTCTTAGGCTCATCTGGTGCTAAAGCTTCTTGGTTCTTTTCTAAGGTAGTTGTCCATTTCTGACATTGCAGTTAGAACCTTTTTGGCTGTGAACTACTAAAAAGGTCATAGCTTCCGAGTCCAAAGTCAAAGAAACTTATCTGGCAGCTGCTTAGTAATCTTGTAAACCTGCAAAACCTCCACAGCAAAAGAGACACAAAGGTCTAGATTACACTTAGGAATTAGGCTTTCACAAATGCTCGGTTTCACCTCTTTCCTAGGATGACAGCCTCTAAAGAGCTTTTGAAAAGGCTTTGTATCTGTTGGAGCCTTCTGGCATTTTACTGAAGTCATCTTTATTTGTATTTTAACCCCTACCCCCAATACCAAGGATTTTTCACTCATTTGATAGAACACTATGATTTTACTTTCATGCAACTCCAGCATGCCCTTTATGTGGGTCACATATTCCTCCTCCTCTATATTGGTCTAGGATTTCCAATTATTTCCATATTCATTGGACTCAGTCACTACACGGCCAATTGAAACAGGCAGGCTGCTCGATGTCTTTTCCACTCCAGGAGTAATTTAATCAGAGAGTGACTGCATTATTTTTTCAGAGAGCTGAGCTGTGCATGCCAGGTGATCTGCAGCAGAGAACAGCATCGTTATTAAAAAGGTTTACGCATTTCATGCCATTTTGTGCTTCTGCAACTTGTAGTGCAACTAATGGTACTGCCTTGATGTCTTTTCTAATATGCATGATTCAAATGTAATCAGTTAGAGGAGGTGTAGTGAAGAGGATGGATGAGTCATGGACTGTATTTATATTGTAGGAGATTGAGTTTCAAAGCTGTCGGGTCTTGCGAGATCCTTCATTGCTGCTGTATTTGCTTTACAGATGTGCTGGTACTCACAGAGCAGATTAAGTCTATTTCTTTTTTCCCTCTGGAGTTCCATCCTAGAGGTAAAAAATCGTTTATGGCAGTTTGGTATTGGTACACTCCCACAGAAGTATTTCAACTTCTATAAAACAGCAAGGGAGAGAACTGGCTGTGAGGAGAAAGTCTTCGGGGAGTCCTTACGTGCATTATAATCTTCAGCTTGGTTGACTGACACATTTTTCAACAGACAACCAGAGAGAATAGGTGAGTCTTCCTTGTTATAAGGAACTTTAGGTCCATGAGAATTTCCTTCTCGTGGGAACAGCTAACTGGATGTCCTTTGCTATGAAAGAGAGTCCAAGGGAAGGGTAAACACTTTTCCAGAGTTACCAAGGAAAGCAAGAAGGTGGGGGTGAGAGAGATCACAGAGTCCTGGTGTGATAAATATCTGTGCTGTGCTTATTCTTACTGCTGAGCACTATTATTTAGTTGAACATCAAGTTGAGGGGACAACTGCATTTTTCTTTGGAGTCCCTGGGCCAGATTGTGGGTGTGATTTCATGTTGGTGGAATCACACTTGGTCAGCTGATCATCACCTGCTGGGGGTGCCACTGCAAAACCATCCTCCTCAGTAATGAGTTTCCTGCTGCTTCTTTTAAGAGTTTTGTTTTCACCTTTCAAGCTTCTGGGGGATTCTGATATTTCACATGGAGATTTTTTTGAGAAGTAGTACTGAGCACATTAATAATGATGCTGACTCTTAAACACTGCTGGTGTTGGGTTTGGATTGCCAAATTCCAGATGTCTTTAAGTTCAGTGTCTAGTTAAATTCCTTGCCTGGGTTTCCGTGACAGTCAGTGCAGAGAAGAAGCCACAGAGTGATTTCATCTCAAGTACATACTCACTTCTGATTTATTTCACCATCTTCCTTAAATTCATAGTTACAGAGTGCGTCATCAATGGGAAGTATCAAGAAGCAGAGAGTGAAAATGACTTGAACAGGATTATATTGTCTCCAGGAAGAAGACTTCACTTGCATAGGCTGGTGTCCAGTCCTATAACATAACGATGTGTGTATCTGTTATCTACAGATTGATCAGGGCTATCTGCCAGACCAGTTTATAGACCCCTTCGCCTTGGGAAAGACACTGGAACCTACACATGGTGAGCTAGAATGTACAATAGTGTTTTGCAAAGGCTCTGATGTGCTGCATGCCACTCACCTCAATGCCATGAGAGAGCTTTTGTTCTTCCTTAAGATGTTCCCTTGTGTTTACTCATGTGGAGCGTTTTTCAAGAGAGGGCTTATTTCCAAGTGTGAGGTGATGTAGTGTCACCTTTGACTGCTGAATGACACATCTATTGTGTTATTCCTAAGCTTATGGTGTGCACTTTCTACTGAAATTTTGGTCTTTTTCATGGAATGGATTTGTATGGTCAGTAGTAGCTCAGGGCAAGCATTTCACATCTCTCAAGGCTGAAGCAACAAAGCATTGAAGTGTGGTTTTGATCTGAATTGAGAAAAGCAAGTGCGACTTATTCACAACTCTTTCCTGATGCTGCTTCTACTACATGGGGCCGTTTCCTTTGAGCTATGTCTGTGTGGTGGGTTAACCGTGGCTGGAAGCCAAGTGCCCACCAAAGCTGCTCTATCACCCCTGCTCTGCAGAGAGAAAATGTATCGAAAAGCTCATAGGTTGAGATAAGGACAGGGAGAGATCATTCACCAATTACCATCATGGGCAAAACAAACTCTGCTTGGGGAAGTCAGTTTATTACCAGTTAAATCAGAGTAGGATAGTGATAAATAAAACCAAAACTTAAAAACACCTCCCTAGCCTTCCCTTCTTCCCAGGCTCAACTTTACTCTCAATTTTCTCTACCTCTTTCCCCCCATCAGGACAGGGAGATGGGGAATGAATGTTGCTGTCAGCTCATGACACGTTCTTTCTGCTGCTCCTTCCTCTGCAGAGGGAGGACTCATTGCACACTTCCCCTAGTCCAGTGTGGTGTGCCTCCCACAGCAGATAGTCCTCTGTGAACTTCTCCAAGGTGAGTCCTTCCCATGGGCTGCAGTTCTTCACAGACTACTCCAGCTTGGGTCCCTCCCAGAGGGTGCAGTCCTTCAGGAACAGGCTGCTCCAGTGTGAGTCTCCACGGGGTCACAGGTCCTACCAGCAAACCTGCCCCAGCATGGGCTTCTCAGGCCCACAGGCCCTGTCAGGAGCCTTCTCCAGCAAAGATGTCCCACAGGGTCACAGCCTCCTTTGGGCATCCATCTGTCTCACAGCCGATTGGCATCAGCTCTGTCGGACACGGGTGGCTTCCAGCAGTTTCTCACAGAAGCCACTTCTGTAGCTGCCCTGCTAACAAAACCTGGCCACACAAACACATAGAGCCTATTTTCTGTCTAGATCTTAAAAAAGGCACGCTGTGTCTCTATTTTGATCTGCTATTTTGATAGTATTGCATCTTGTTGGTGATCCAGATTAAAATAAACCTTTCAGTTAGGCTCTTCAGAGTGTGTTTGAAGATAGAGGGGGAACAATTTCCAAATTGAGTTGTTGCTTTTAACATCAGAAAGCAGCCAGGACAAAACTTACCAGTAGAGAAAGTTTGTTGCAATTCATGGGGGAAAACCAGGGAACTCTGTGTTGTGGTATCTAAGTCAAAATGAAGACCTGAGTCTGCATTTGATTCCACACAGGCTGCAGTTACAATTGGATTTTAGCCAGTCTCTTAGGCTAAAACTGACATGAAGCTGCTTTTGCTTTCCTGTAGCACAGAGGCACCAAAATAGCTGTTTTAAAATTAATCCAGACATGGCTCAAGTGATACAGGAGATAACACAGAAGTGAAAAGCTTCAGCCTTGCATAATTCAGCTAAATCTAGGGTGCCAGACTGGGTTGGGATATCACTATTGTGATATAGTGACACCATTGTCAGTACTGCACTTTGTGTTCTCCTCTTCTGAATAATCCCGTGTAATGCCCAAACCCAGCAATTTCTATTGCAATCCAATTTTCGGGTAGGTCTCAGCTACTGAGGTTTGCCTGCTGCTGAGACAGGACAGGGAGCACTTGTATGTCAGTATTATTTCAGCCTTCTGGGTGCTCCATACTTTGTGTCCTCACAACTGTCTCCAGGACACAGTCTGTCCTGCTGAACACCTACATTGGTCCAGGCTTTCATCAAGAGGGTAGCCTCCCTTTTAGGTTGGTCTAAATCATGACATACCACAACAATTTCCATCCTTCCTGCAGCACGTGCAGTCTCGACAGCCTGTACTTCGTGTCTCTTTCCAGAGTTCATTTCACATCTTCTACTTTTTTTCCTCTGTTTCAATGTTTGATTACCAGTTTCCATAACCCTACCAATTGCATTATCTCTGAGTAATCCAAGACATGCACTGACATATGATTTTCAGTGGCATAGTAACTGGGGAGGAGATCTGCTTTGTCTTCACAGATATATTCAGATGCAACATATATTGACATTTGTGCAAAGACAGTGGAAAGGTTCTGAAAGATGGAAAATATGATCGATTTCTATGAAGTGATATTGGGGTGCTCGGCAAAGCAGCACAAATATGTGCCAGGCACCCAGACTCCCATGTTGCTGAAGGAAATAGAACGAGGCTGAGACACAAAGCAAAGAGGTAACACTGATTACCTACGAGGAACTGGAAAGTTCCTCTCCAGGAACTGGAGAGGAATCTGGATCTAGGTTTTTAGGGATGATTCTTGTTCCCAGATGTCCCAGGAGCTCAGTTAGGAGTTCAGAGTGCTGAGCTGAGGTTGGCTTTTGGATTTCAGAGCAAGTGCAAATCCAGACCAGAGAATTCCTCAGAAAATTCTTCTTCCAGATGGCTTGTGGGAGATATCTAGGCTATGTTGTGACCTTATCTTTCAGGCTCTGTTGCTGCTCACCATGGCAATGGGAAAATAAGTGGGAAATGCTGCTTGTAAATAAACACGGGTACCTTTGATTCAACCACATCACCAGACAGACGCCCAGGAGTCTCTGAAGCATAGAGCTATGGGTCTGGGGAGAGAGGCAGAACAGTCTGTGGGGAGACAGAAAGACAGGTAGCAACACCTGCCTAAGGTCAGAGAGAAGGGCTGAGCTTTGTAAGATGAAGGTAGCTAGGGATGTGTCTTTTCTGCCACTCATTTAGGGTTTTTTTCCTCGATTGGCTTATGAAGTTTCTGTGAACAAATAAAAGGTGTTCTCTTCCTGATGTAGCTTGGCCAAGTCACTCCATTCTTTAACAGTCACAATTGCCCAGCAAGTTTGTTGTCGCTGGATTCAGGCTCACTGGGACTCACTGAGATAAATATACTTGGTGGAAAGAGGGATGTTAAAAGCTTCCTGACCCAGCCTGCCTTTGGAAGAGCAAAAGGCTCCCCATGCACTCCTCACTCCTTCATGAGAAGAGGTGTGGTCCAGGCCCTGCAGCACTCTCTGACTCTCTTGATGTTCCATGCAGATACACACATCTTGGTTTGGTTTGGGTTTTTTTTTTGTTTTCTTCCCAAATATGTTTCAGAATCCCAGCCAGCTGCTACAGCTCCTTCTCTTCAGCAAAACTGCTTCAAACCGTGTTGAAGTTTTGTGGCTCTTTGTAGCTGAGAACCTACCCGCCACCAATTTCTTCACATTGCAAGGTTATTTTATCAACAACATGATTCTAAGTGCTTCCCCCCAAGCACCTTCATCTTTTGTCTCCACTTGTTTACTCTTCTTCCTTCTAAACACATTTTTCCATCCCTTCAGCAAAGCAAAGGGAGCTGTGTCCCTCTGGCTCAGTTTTCTGAGTGCTAATGGCCAAACTGGGGGAATGCTTGAGGACAGCACAATCTAAAGCTCAACCTGGTCCTTTCTGATTCCTAGAATGAAGGTTTCAGACCAGAGCACGAGCTCTGTGTTTTCACAAGTGTACCTGACAATCAGCCCGTAAACAGCCCGCTGGTGTAGGAAACCTAACACTGTTCTGCCTCTTGCCTTGAGAACAAACATCATCTCAACGGGCAACACATCTCCCCTCTCGCATGCACACAGTTTACAAGTTCATTGCTGAGCTTAAATGGCCCAGGCTTGGTGATGAATGTTGAAATTGGTGTTTCTGTTCTTCAGTGACCGTGCGCACGGGATGCGACAGCTCGACGCAAGGTGGTTCTTTGAAGCTGCTTTCAGATGTTCTGTTATGGTGTATGTGTTGGGCTAATTGGAGGGATTTGGTATTTTGTGATTGAGTAGATGAGTTAAGAAGGAAAAAAAATGGTTAGTGTAATTTTCAATGAAGGGAGGACATGGACTGGTCTAAATAATGGCTCCTGGCTGTGGCTTCTTGTCAGATGGTCTACTTGCAGTGTTCATTAACAGCAGTTACTGCTACTGCACTGATCTTTTGGACTGACACAATACTTTACAAAGAATCAGTGCCAGAAAATCAGATTGAGATTCAGCAGTTAATACCTTTCTAAGCCTTGGAAAGAACCTCAGTAATTTTTTCCTTTACAATAAAACTAAAACATAGAAACATAGAACTGTCTGGGTTGGAAGGGACCTCCAGAGGTTTTCTGGTCCAACCCCCTGCTGAGAGCAGGGACATCCTCAACTAGAGCAGGGTGCTCAGAGCTCTGTCAGCCCCACCTT
>JANHFX010023914.1:20218-43226 GCA_027560015.1 Chloroceryle amazona
TCAACTAGAGCAGGGTGCTCAGAGCTCTGTCAGCCCCACCTTGAATGTCTCCAGGGATGGGGCCTCAACCACCTCCCCTGGGCAACCTGTTCCAGGGCTCCACCACCCTCATGGCAAAGAACTTCCTCCTTATTTCTAATCTAAAAAAAACAATCCACAATAAATCATTATGACAATAGTAATAATTAGGGGGGGGTTATTTATCTCATACATAAATAATCTCTGGGTTTTGTTTTTTTCTTTCAAGTGTTTCAAGAAATAAGAAAAATCCAAAGTGTCCTGATGCCTGATTAGATTGACAGCATTCCAGAATAAATGGGAAAAAATATTGAGAAAGTGCATGTTTACAGGGGAAAAGTAACAAAGAGTAACTAAATGTATTCAGCTGCAAGACTCTGAAAATAGTTTGCATGTCATGTCTGCTGTGCCTTGGAAATCCACCTAGGAGGCATAAAATCAGAGATGAGTGAAAAGGTTTGCTTTCCATCACCACACTGGACTGTTGTTTTCAGTAGGGAATTATAGGTTGGAAATTCTTTCTCATTTGATTTATCAGGAGTTACTGAAGCCATCCCTGTGACTTCCTCGTGTTGTCTGACGTGTGTTAATGAGCTGTCATGTCCGTGTTCCTCGTGCTGTGTTTCTTTGAATAGCGGGGGACAGCTGCTGTGTCCAGCCTGCTTTATCTATATCACAGGGGAACGTGCCTTGATGGGTTTCTGTTACAGTAGAACTAGTGCTACCTATTACATTCTTCTTCTAGTATTTATCATCATTACCTTAACTCCTTGGTGAGCTTCCCTTTTCCAAGGGAAAAAAATATCCAGTGACCATCCCAGTAGCGTCCTTTCTGTGGGGTGATTTGTTGTGTGTTTGTTTGGGGTATTTTTGGTTGGTTGTTGGGTTTTTTTGTTACATGTCTCCATGTCCCTCTTCAATGAGATGTGAATTCTAGCTCTTCTTTCACAGTATACCAGTCTCCTTTTAGCAAGTCCCTTTGTTTCGAGTAGCTTGGCTGTGGGCTGTTTTAGTTGTGTGAGAAGCCTCATCTAATTACATCATTGCTACACTGGTGAAAAAAGTGGTGTGTCCTCTAGCAAGTGTTGCCTGTGGTGGATAGAGTGTTTCCTAGCTGAGACTGATCAGGTGCTTATAACACCAGGAAATGGCCATGCTGGGCTCTTGAAAATCATGCACTTCTGGTGTCAACTATTTTTAAACTGAACAAGCTGAGCTGTCTTCCACAGGCATGGTGGAAGCATTTTCTGGTCATTTTGTGATCTTTTTGGACAGCTTTGCAGGCTGAAATGAAGTCTGTGAACTGACCTGTCTGATGGATATAGCTTGCATTGTGCCAAAGCGTGGATTTGGGCAGAGAGAGGGCTGTGTTTTGCCAGTGCTTCAGTGCATGAGTGGTGGAACTTGGTTTATATCTTTGAAGGCCATAAAGTGTGCCACTGAGAAATGCTCTGTTGCATGAGCCTCTAGTTGAGTGTGTTCTCAGGGACTGACTCTCAGCTTGAATTACTCTGGAAAAGGAGGCTGCCTAAAAGCAGGTTTTTCTACCCGTTGCAGTGAGTTGTCTTTACTTTTGCTTCCCTTTGGCTGGATATTAGGGACCCATATCTACAGAGACCTTCATGTGCAGTTCAGTGTCTGAGGAAGCCACTTCTCAGCTGCTGCTCTTGTCTCCCTTTAGACTATGAAGTCTTTTTTTCCTGTGCTAATGGATACAGAAGGCTAATGGATATAAAACTGCAAGATGGGGTTGGTTTTGGTTTGCTTTGCTTTGGTTGGTGGGTTTGTTGTTTTTTTGTTTGTTTGTTTTGTTGGGTTGGGATTTTTTCCTGTAACTGTGCTCCTTAAACCACATTTTCCCACTTAAAAAGGAAAGTGTCCTTGGAAGGAATGAATTTCATGGGGTGTCTCCTATGGAAGTCAAGAAGGAGTGGGTAGAGCCTCCACGCAGCCAAGGGTGCACACGTCAAAACAGTGAGCCTGAGGGTGTGCTCTTCTTAAAAGAAGGAAATGCAGAATGATGCTGTGAGGTCCTAACCAAGGTATTTGCTTCACACCTGCTCCTCAAATTCCTTCTCTCCGCCCCTGCATGACAGATTCATGTGAAATTCCAGATCTGCCAATAGCTGAGGAAGCTTGTGTGTAGCTGCAGTGTGTGCACAGTACTTAGTTTTAGGGTCCTAATTTTGAAGGCTAAGATGAGATTCTGAAGAAGTCCTAATTTCAAGGTATTTACTGGTTTCTTACTCTTTTTTTCCTCTGGGCTGGAGCCATAGTTTGTACCATATTTAAAGTCACTGGGCTGATTGCCAGCACTAATAAGTTGTTTCAGTAGACCAGCCAGGCTGGTTCTCCGAGGGCTTCTGAAATAGCCTGTGCATCTGTTAGAATGAATAAGCCATGGGCCACTGTCTGGTATTTGATGCCTTTCTCTCTCAAGAGGACCTAACTTCCACTGTGCAAAGTCTTGAACAGTAAGGAACGTCATTGTTCTGGAGAGGTTTACGGTGTAGAGATACAAAATGTGTAGCAAGAAGACCTAAAGAGCACTCAGAAAGTGTCGGGAATCTGCATAGCTTTCATCTGGAGCAGTCCTGGGAGCTTGGCCATTCCGAAGGGAACGCAGCGAGAGACCCCACATGGAGCAACCGGCTCTGACATCGCTGATTATGGTGACAATATTTGCTACTCGATGTTGGAACAAAACAGCTTTATTTATTTAACCATCTGGTTGCAATACATTCTTACCATCTTTTTCTTTTAGCCACAGATTACTTTTATATCCATATGCCACATTTTGCTGTTCTAACAGCTTCTTGAAGGGTTGCTATTTTTAAACCTGTAATAATGAATGCACGCATGACTCCTCAGCTAGCAAGCAGCTTGTTAACTCACACTAGTGCCTGCTTCTTGCTTTTCTGATATTTTGAGTCAGCTATACCTTTTGGGGTAGAATATCTGGGATAAAGCAGGTGTATAAAACCAAAGGGGAGATCAAGAACCTCTGGTTTTTATTATATTCATTTTCTTTTCTGCTGAGTGCATCTTAGGCGTGTAGGACTTACTGGAGATGTACTGTACTGTTGCACTGCACAGGTTGCTTGGTGCCCAGTAACGCCGCCCGAGTGACTGAATCAGAAATAAAATGAATAAACAATAGCACACTGGATTAGTGTTACAGGAGGCAAGTCTGTGTGTTGAGGTTATCGGGAGGTTTCCCACTTCCTGGCCTGTTCCCTCAGTTGAGCTGTGGTCCTCTGCACTGTAATTATGTAAAATAAGTTAGTTGCTTAGTGTGATGATGCTTACACAGAGCTCTTCAGTGAAGTAATCATGTAGAAAAGTTGGTTTGGGGGAGCATTTCCCCCAGCCATCCGGAGGCAGCTGATGGACTATATCGTTAAGTTAAGCAGGTCAATTCCCTGGGCTCCCAGCAGGAGTGTGGCTCTTGCTGTGTGTAGAGGGATTCAGGGAGGTAATTTAGAAGCTCGGTGCAGGAGCCCGACCTTAGGTAGTGTGAGTAGATCTCTCAGCACGCACAGTCTCTTCCAGTAAACAAGGGAGAGTTCTGCCTAGGACTGTATCACTGTGCCAGTGGGGCTCTTTATAAGATAATTGAGTTTTTTGAATTTTCCACTTATTTTTAAGGGAATACACTTCGTGCTTTTTGACTGCAACTTAATAGAACCAGCTGAAGTACTAATCAAGAAGACTAACTGTTGGAGATGGTTATCCTCTTTTAGTGATGAAGAAATGCAACATTTCCCAAATGGGAGAGTTGTTTCTTGTGCACGTCTGTTATAAAACACAAACTCACACTTAGGGAATAGGTTGATCATCAAGATTACAAAGGTTAGAAATATTTGTCTGCTCTACAGGATTTTTTTCACACCCTCCAAAACATTTACTATCCTCTGTGAGAGGCAATGTGCCCATTAAATGGATGGCCACCTGAGCTGCTCTGTCACACAGCTTCTCTTACCTGTATTTTCCTTTAAAACCACAGGGATTTTCCTCAGCTTCTCCAGTGTTACTGGAGTATTTTGTCATGCTTTCAATGCAAAGTCAAGCCGAGTTTGTTGGCAGGGTTACATACTAGAGGAGAGAATTAAACCACCACAATCCCCTCTGCATCCTCTTACCTAGCATTTAGCTTTTTTCTTTCTCTGGGAGTTTTGCTTAAACCAGGCATGAATGGTCTTTTTTCACTTGCTCCATGTCTACACTGCTGATATTTCATTCTTCCCTATAGTATCTTTCAGCTGGTGTTGTCAGCTAGAATATTCCACCAACAGTTGCTTTACTTCCTCTTTTTAGGCAAGAAAGTGTTAAATTCTTTTGTCATTTGTTCCTAAGATGCCAGTCCTGGAAAACTCTGCTTGTTGAATTGGCTGTAGCTAGCAACAGGAGATGCTTTCCTATCGATAGGAGAACGATTATTCTTTTAGGGATCATTGAAATACTTGTAGTGAGATATTTCATTGCTGTTCCCAATAGCCCTCGTTGAACTAAGTCTGTGGTAATAGAACAGTATACAGAAATAAGCTGGTGGAGATGTAAAGATAAAAGAAATACAGGTCTCACTCAGCTTATATGGACTCTTTCAGGTATTTCATTAGTGTGACAGGATTTCTGTCTCCGATGTGAGATTGCAGGAACTTTCTTCATATCTACTCCTCAGCTGAGGGTTGCAGTTTAGTAATAATGAAATCAATAGGAGTAGTTGGTTGTCAGTATAAAGAGCTTAAATCTTTAGACCTATAATCCCGAATGCATTGCATGATTACAGTAAACCCTTCAGAGAAGGTAGTGGGACAATGTTCACTTGTAAGAGACGACAGAAACCAGCCATATTTCATTTTCCCCGGGTCAGAAAACAGGCAGACTAGAGGACATTGGTTTGTAGGCAGGGATATCTTGGAGTTAAACTGCCACGGGTTCTCTTTGAAAATGGTACAAATTTAATGTTCTACTGAAAACTTTATTAAAAGGAGAGGAAGGGAGAAATTTCTACAGGCACAGCAGCAATTTCTTCTTTTATTTCCTTAGCTTGCGTAGCTGTGCCAGCACATATCCTAGCCAATCTTTGCTAAAATAAAAAATAATGCTGTCATTTGCAGGCAGGTTTCCATATGAACAGAAACAAAGACTTAGTAGCACGAAGCTTCATCTCATAAGGAAATATCTTTTCTTCAAATATTCTGGTAGGTTATGAGAATTATACTTTTTTTATTTTCCTGTTTTCTGAAGAGCTTTATAAATGCACCTAATTCCAGAAAACTGTTTTCTTTAAAAACGTGAACTATTCTTAAAAAAAAAAAATAACAAAGGAGCTGGGTTTGCATCAACTTTGATACCTGACTTATTAAATCAAAGCAAGCCAGATACCTTTGTAGTACAATGAGGAAAATAATGTTACAATCTAAATTCATATTCTGTGTTATTTCATAACTTTGCCTGAAATGTGCTTTGATTCTGATAAAAGCCTGAAGTTGTTGTCGTAAGAAATGGGCTCTTTGGAACCTTTCAGGAAATGCTGACCTGCCTGCGGGGTGTACTTCTCCTGTGTAACAAAAGGGGGGGAAAGAGATAGTTTGTACTGGCAGGGGAAACCGGCTTTACTTATGACATCAATCAGCTCTGTGCTAGAGAACCGGGATGCCTCCTGTGTGAACTGTTAATATTTAACACACTTCTAGCTGAGTGGCTGCTTTTTAAGAGCTATGAGCAGCTATGCAATTAAAATCTTCTCAATAAACTACAGTTTTAATCCCAGGTATCAATAGAGTTCAATGGGGGAACTGGAATTTCTTCATAATCAATGAAAACTTGAATGGCTGTAAGTTAATATATCAGACAGCTCTAAATTAGTTTAGCGGAACTGAAAGCATAGATCCTGTTTTTGATAAGATTTGAGCATTAGAGATGAAATCTTAGAAACCCAAGTAGCTGTGAGCAGATGTCTCATTAACACTGGAAAATGTGGCTTGTATTGCTTAACTAAAGGCTATAGAAATGCATTAACATTTTTGATAAAATTAAAAAACCCCATGTTATTGCCATTTGACCAAAAGTGAGGTTTTCTGTGGGCCCGGGCTCATTCTGGCACTTCCAAAGAAACCCACAAAACCCGACATGCAGTGGAAAGTTGAAACACTGTGATTTAAGCTAAAACAAAGTGATGATGAAGGTGAAGTCGATGAGATTCAAATATCGTGTAAGCTTAAAATAAATGAAAAAAACCCAATGATAATACAAACTTAGGAAACTTTCTCTAGAAAGAGGAAAATTGTTTACTTGAAGCAACCTTGGGCTTTGTAAAGAATCGCTAGGAGACTTTTCTGATATATCAAGGCAATGTTAGGTCTTTGATCAAAACCACATCTCAAACAGTGGTGGTGAACCAGGCGGGACTCTGTGGCACGTGTTGTTTCATAGTAAGTGCTGACCTGGGGGAGGAAGGAAATGGGGGCTGAGTCAGGGGACTGACCTCTTCCTGTCCATCAGTCCTGACCAGACTGATAGGCAAATGCAGACCAGCAGAGCATGGGGGTTGGTATGTGAGCTATGAGAGCTGTTAGTGCTGCGTGTTTTAGAGCTGTGTGTGGAGCTTGGATTTCCTGTCTCAATACTGAACTGGGCTGCAGTTATTTTCTGGCTTCCTGGTTATTAGTTTGTAGCCTGAAACTTCATTTTCTTTTGTAATGTAAACCATAGCCAAACAGTAGTTTTGGTCAGCAATATTAGGCCCTATCTTGATAATTCTTGCTCAGCCTAGATAACACACCAAACCCTTTATACCTTGTCTACCAAGATGGTTTTTCCCTTGTCCACTTTACTCTTAATTATTTTATTTGAAGCACTATCTTGATACCACACTACCCAGCAAATTTCATTTGAAGTGCAGGGAGCACAAAACTGAAGGCTTTTCATTACCATGAAAATATAATATTAAATTTGTAGGAGCCAGATGTCTTCCTCAGTTTGCATGTGCTGGACTCAGGAGGGAGAAAACCTCCTCTGCTGCCAGCTCTGCTGGAGTTAATGAAGTTCAAGTCCACCATCTGGCTTGGTACAGGCGATCCTAGCTGCACCAGGGGCTTTCTGGCAAGGAGAGGAGGAGGGAATCTCCAGGTCAGACTGGATTGTTCAAACATCTGAAAACTCTATTGCTATTTTACAAGGACTTTGATAGGATAAGGACCTTAATTCACTGGTACCATACTTCATCACCTAACAGCTTTTCACAAGGTGTGGACTTTCACGGAGCTTTGCAGTGCAGCTGAAAGGCTGGTCTAACAGCAGCTAAACATAGGGGTACTTCTATAGCCCCGACTAAAGCAGTCCTAGGTAAATCCCACGGCAAACACAATGGATAAACGACTTCCTGCTTAGTTAGGTACATGCTGATCCCTTCGCTGATTCCTGACCTGCATCACAGGTCTGCGTGCATGCACTGGGCTCGAGATTTCATCGAAAACCTGGCTGTGGTGCTGCGTGAGGTACACCTGGCAGAATCCTTTGGACTCCTGGCATTAAGCGACATTAGCGTGTACTTGGTACAAAAAATATTTTAAGTAATAATCACGTGACACAGTCATGAAGAGATGAGTCTAAACCCACAAACATTCATAGTGTGTCCCTACATAGGCTCAGATCCCTTCATTTTTACAGGCCTTGCTGCTGCTGAGCTGAGCTGGGTTTGTCAGGCTGTAGCCCTTGTTGTCCTTAAAGGACGTGACTGCTCATTCCTGTGGTGGCAGTCAGTTTTCTTTTGCTTGTGTGGATCACTGAGAGTCTCTGTATAAACATTTCAAAGTGAAGTAACAGCATTTTTTTCCAGTTCAGACTTAACTCGTTACACAAAATTTATCCTATTTATTTGTTTTCTCCCAAGTAACAAGTGATAGGACAAGAGGCAGTGGCCTCAAGTTGCACCAGGGGAGGTTTAAACTGGATATGAGGAAAAAAATTTTCACAGAAAGAGTTCTCAAGCTCTGAATCCGGCTGCTCAGGGAAGTGGTGGAGTCACCGTCCCTGGAGGGATTTCAAAGACGTGTAGATGTGGCAGTTAGGGACATGATTTAGTGGTGACCTGGTAGCACTGGGTTAATGGTTGGACCTGATGATCTTAAAGGTCTTTTCCAACCAAAAGGGCTCTATGTTTCTATGTGATCAGATCCTCTTTGACACATCTATAGAACTGAACTGGCACTTACATAACTGAAATTAAATTGATGGTCATTTTCAGAAGGTGCCGGTCTTACAGCTAAGCTCTGTCCAGGCCAACCAATAATTTTTAGGTCTGGAAACTGTGAGGATTTGTTAATTTGCTCTTAAAAGACCTGGCTGAACACCGGGTCAACTCAAATGCGCATTTTTATCTCCATTTTAGTGAAGTTTAAAACACTTTGGGAGCAACTGATCTCCTAAAACTTCACATTGGCTGCTGGAGGATAAACAGCCTGGTGAAAACTTCCAGGAAAGTCCTGTAAAGGCTTTTGGAAGCATCCTATGGTACCCCCAACTCGCAATGGTACTGAGGATGTGTGCATTTAGAGACCTACAGGTCAGTGTGTTTAACAGAGAGGGGCAGTGTGATGTGGTTGTAGGGTGGAAATCTGAGTGTTCCTACAAAAAATAACATTCCTGATTCCTGCAGTTGCTGGTTATTGATCTGTGGACAACTGCCAGGTCTTTCACAGATAACACTGTTCTAGGGGAGAGAAAACAGTTCTGGGAGAGTTGTTGAGGTTGCTTAAAGTAATAGTTCTTTTTTTATATGTGTGTGGAGATAATTTTTGATGTTACATTGGTTCTTTTCAGATGTAGTTAGAACTTAATTGATGTTAAACATTTCTGGGTTGTTTTTTTTTTTACTTTAAAACTAGTTTGATTTGCAGTGGACAATGGAAAGAATGGCACTTTAACTCGTGTGTGTATCCACACTGATACACACCCACACAGAATATGGATGCACTGGGAGGGCAAAGGGAGCCCAATACTCCTTTAGAGGGTTTATTTTTTAAAAAACGGAAATAGTGATGCTGTAAATGAAATAATTATTACTGGATTTCTACTGTAATGGAAATAATGATTACTGTCACAGCTGAAAGAACTCTGGCTTACTTACAACAAAAGGCTTTCAGAGTGCCTCTTGCTTTCTCTTCTGGACTGTCTGGGAGAGTCACCTTCTCCAGCACTGGGATCATGTGTCCCGGGATGGTCTAACGCAGACACACACGGACCTCGGAACGCAGCTGACACGGCGGGGCAAGCAGCACTCTAAGTGAAGTTACTGATTTACCTTGATAAGAGGGAACCAATTACATTAGCAGCATGGGGGTCCACAGTATTAATGAAGGGAAAAGTTGTAACTTCTGCATTGGTTTTGTAACTCTGAGAGTGAGAAGCCTGTAGCACTGTATTGGATGTCAAACCAGCCGCTTCCAAGTTCCCTCACCAGAAGACAGCACAGTATTTCCAGGAATGTTCATGCTTTGGAGGGTTTCTTGTCTCAAGACTGCTTCTAATAGTCATTGTAACCTGTTTGCAAGATGATCTGATTATAATTGTTAATTATAGAGGGGAACAGTGTAATTAATTGTCTTTCTGGGGCTGTGGTTGGATACTGAGACCTTTCTCTTTGAGAGTATGCGTGGTAATACAGGTAACATTTCCCGTTGAAGATGACTCTGGAATCAAAGGGTAGGAAAAGAAAAGTTTTTCCAGTCAGTTGTCTGCTGTCTTTAAGTATTGGCATTTAGCATTTTAAATCTGGGTGCTATTTCTTAACAGTCCTTTATCTCTCTCTCTCGTGCTCTGTCAATTGCAAACCAGATGTTAGGACTGTAAGTGGTTGGTTTGGTATGTGCAAATGTCAACACAAGAAGGAGCAGTGGTGTGGTTTTTAACAGGGGAACAATACAGGCAGGGTATGAAGCTGCACCCCATCAGTTTACCCAGTGGATCCTTTTCTTTATTCAGACTTTTGTTTAATTTAGCCCTAGGCAGGTGAACTGGACTGAGAAGTAGTTGAGAAATCAGAATCTGGCTTTGAAGAGAAATCATTTCTTTTTGCATTCCCTTCACATGAGCCTTAAACACTTGTGTGAGGCTAGATTTTGACTAGACAAGTCCCATTCTACTGAGTGGCTTGAATGTCTGCTGGAGGACTAAGGGGGGAAATCTTGTCCCTACCGTTTAAAGCAGACCGATTTGTCTGGAGTGCTATGTGCAGTCCTTGTAATTAAGAAGTTCAAGGCAAATGCCAACTGGCTGTAGAATGTCTTGGGGTTTGTTTTGTTGTTTTGTTTTGGTTTTTTTTCTGAGGCACTTAAAGGTGAAACATCTGTTTCCTCCTCCACATAGCTCATTTGGGAGATTAATATGATTCTAGTGAAATCTCACTGCGACGTGTGCTGCTGTTCAGTGAAGATGTTTCAAACACCTACACAAAAACTAATTGCAGCTCCTGCCATTCACTGCCTCTATTTAAAAAAAAAAAAAAAGAAAAGGAATTTCAAAAAGGTTTGTGAGCTAACATGGTAATTGCCACTCTGCAATAGGAAGCTGTGGCAGAAAATACTTGAAAACATGGAATTATTCGGCTTTGCCCATGCCATATGGGCTGAGAGATCACTGCCTCTGCAAACGTGACTTCTTTTGGATGGCTATCCTCAACATGAAGAGTGAGGACAGTGCAGAGCCCAGAAGGGAGATAATCTACAAAGAGATACTGGTTTGTGTCCCTTCCTTCTGCACAAATTCTGTTTGGTTTTTGAGAATCAAAAATTCAGGCTTGAAATACATTGTCTTTTCCGTGCGGAGATGAATTTCTTGTATCTTTGCAATCCATTAAATATCCAGATGCTGGTGAGTAACGGTGGTGGGTGCGTACCATCCAAAATTTCAAACCCACCAGCTTGCTTCAGTTTTGCCACTCCCTCTGACGGGGAGCAGCACCATTCACCGTGCGGAGCTGTTTACACAGTGCTTACAGTGATGACAGAACCTGTTTCTGTGTTTAGATATTTTTGGGTCCAAGCTCCTTGAAAACAAGTGAAAAGCACCTCTGTGAGCTGAGCTGACCTATGGCTGGGCTAACAGGTTGAGCTGAGGTCGGAGATTTTTTTGCAAACAGAGGTTTTTTAGAATCAATGTCCTTTTCCTCAGCCGTCAGACTAACGACTGTGTGTTTGTTAAAGCTTCTCTTTGCAGAGAGACTAATACTACTTGGATGCAGCTGGCTGCTGTGAAATACAGAGGTGTTTTTGTCAGTTCCTGGAAAAACCTGACATTTCAGTTTGTCTCCCTTTGATCTCAGGCTCTCTCAGTTGGTGTGAAACTGTAGTTCTGGTGAAATCAACAGAACGGTTGTTAGGAGGAGTTACCATCCCTAGCTTTCTGGTACTGCCTGTGCAGCTGAGATGCCTTAGCTGTGACCACCTTCAGTGTTGACTTAAAGTAATCTGCTTTTTTTGGCACTGCTGTGGACTGGGACTGCTTTCACAAGCACGCCTGGGAGATAGTAGTACAGTAGCAGCTGTATGTTTAAATGTCAGTCGCTGGAAAGCAACGCCACCAAATCCACCAATCCGGTTTAATAAGATAGATCTAGCAACAGAGGGCAAGTATTGAGTGCTTGATGTCAGGACATCTCCTGTCGTGATGGTAAAATCCCTCAGAAGAAGGTGGAAATTCCCGTGGCCTGAATTTCTTGTTATGAGAATGGTGGTTCAAAGAACAAAATAGCTCAGTTAATTTACTGCCCTAAAGTGTTTTTAAAGATGTATCTTTGATGGGTGGGATTACAAACCAGAAAAATAGATAGGAAAGAAAGTGTATCCTGAAGAGAGAGACCCAGTATATTTTAGCTATATATACACATATATATTTTAAGGTCAACATTCGAAGAGCTCTTTACCCAAAACTCAAATCTGTTGCTGCTTATAGAAATGAAATTGTGTGTTTATCTAAGCCATTGAGATGTAATTTCAGCTTATACCATGTTAGCACAACTAATCCTTTCAGTGATGTTCAGCTTCTGCCAATTCAGTCAATGGACTAATTGTGTGAAGTGAAGCATACAAGCACAGCAGTGTTTTATGTACTACATCTTACCACTTCCTGACCCTGTCTCACTGCACACTACCTTCTTGCAGTCTTCTAGACAGATCTGTTGTGGAGTTAGAAATGCCCAGATTGATTTTTCCCGCCTTGACAAGCTCCGTTACATTGCAGGAGACCAGCTTTTATAGAGCATCCATAGGAAGCATCTCCACTACAGCCTTTCACCACTTAGGAGACAGACTGAGGATGTAGGCAGCTGGCAAATGTGAAAGCCATGAAGAGGTGTTCTGAGGTTGGCAGTGCTTTTTATAGTACGTGCATCTTCTGGGATGGGCATGAGAAGAGAGATAAACAGGAGATGATTGTGGCAAGCTGAGAAGTAGCTGTAGCAGACCAAGATGTTCCAAAGAGAAGATCACAGCAAAAAGGTAAGAGTGCCAACTTCATCCTATCCCTTTTCCTGCTGCTCGAATATTTTCTTCAACAATTCTTCCTTTGAAAATGCTCACATTTTCTGGAGAATCCTCTAGATGCTGTAATGGCCATTCAGCATTGCTTTGACAAAAAGACAGTAGTATTTTTATAGCTCTAGCCACCTCAGTTGCTACTGTAAAGGTGTGTGGGGCGGTGGGCTCTAGAAGCTCTTCAGACTGATAAAATAATGATAACAGTTCAAAGATCAGACATATCTCTGCATAACTGCTGTATATAGAGTAACAGTCAATCAAGACTTGGGAGGGAAAGTCACGTAGCAGTTGAAAAAAGTTCTGCAGAAGACTGACTCAGGACTAGAAATAACTGAAAATAACTCTGAAACTCTTATTCTTGGCTAAAGTGTTTTTACTTGAGGATCTGCTGGCAAGATGTATGACTGCAGAACTATGAATCTCTTGTCAAAGCAGCGTCATAACATCACAAATGCGTCCAAGGGGGGAGCGTCAAGGGGTTAATTTGATTGTGTTCAAGTCTAAGAATGCACAATGTAATCTAGAATGTTACTCAGCCTTGGCCTAAGTCTCTTGTCAGTTAAGAAAATGATGAAGTTCCTTGCAGTTTGGGCCAAAACTGAGGGATTTTGAAAATCCTACCAGTAGCATTCTCAGCACAATCGTTTTAAAGCCATTTACAGCCAGATCAGTATTCGTGTTCAGTCATTTTATTTTTCTTTCCTGTTTGTAAGTATACCCAAGGAAGTTTTACTAAAAAATATAATGTTCACAGCTGTAACTTCTTTTATTTTTAAAAACACCTAAGTCAGCTTTCACTAAACCTTCTCTGTGGTCTTCACGCCTGGGCAGAGAGCATGTTTGGAAAACACAGTGGTACTGTGGATCTCTGCAAGGCTTTTTGTAACGTTACAAGAAACAGCAGAGGGTCTTAAAATGATAATATAGTGTGCAATGATGACAGCCTTCTAGATGGAAACAAAGCTTTCCCTGATTTTGAGTAACACTTGATCTGAAAGCTCTTGAAAAAAATCCTATCCCTAGTTCTTCATATTTTATGGGAGCACCTGATAGGATATGTCAAAAAATATTGCAGGAATTGGTCTTGATAACATTTTCTAGTTTCTTGGTTATCAAATTTCTGCTCCAGGACAGGCTTCATATGTTCAAATGGGACCATATTTGCCATCTGGCGTTCTGGACAACATGCCTGAAAGCTGAAATGTATGTGGTAGCTGGGGGCCTGACTGACTTCCAAATCTGAGTCCTTCAAGAGTTGGGAGAGCCATCCTTGGTTGAATGAACCGAGCACCTCAGCACCTCAGCAGAAGGACCTGGACTAGTTTTTCACTGGCAATGGGCCGGGTCATGTTATTAAAATTAAAGGCATGCATGCAGGATTTCCCATGTAAGAGTCTTGGCACCTTTTGGGTCTTAGCACAAGCAGTTCCCAGCTCTGAGATCTGCCATAGCAGTTGAGAAAGGAGGTAAATTCTTAGAACACTTTCAGTGGTCTGGACACAATGACCAAATTCTAACATGCTTGAATGACTGTCCTTGTTGTTTGTCTTGCAGGTCCTCAGGCTCCATGAGCCACCAGCTGCTCATGTTGCAGCAGCATAGGTGTTGCCATGAGGATCAGGAGGTGACCTGTCTGCTTCGTAATTTGTCTTTTGGTCCTGCTGGGTAAACACCGGAGAGCTCCCAATACAGAGGCAGAGCACAGGTTTTAAGAGAGCTGACAAACCAGTTCCTGCACATACATGCATCTGTGTAAGAGCACTCCAAGTCCAGGGGCCTCTGTGGCACTGCAGGAACGTGAGAGCTGTTGCCCGTGTGGCGGTAGACTCTGCTTTTTGAGAGATGTTGCTCCGACGAGGATTTATTCTATTTCTCCCCCGACTTGTAGGCCTGCTGGTGGTGGCCTGTTGCTCAGTGTCTATTGTTTATATGTTGGCTTGCACACCCAAGGGTGACAGCCAGCAGCTCGCCTTGCCCAGGGTACACAGTCCCACTGCAAAGGAGGGATATGAAGCCATTCTGCAAGAACAGGAAGAGCAACACCGCAACTACATCATCAGCTTGAAGAAACAAATCGCCCAACTGAAGGCTGAGCTCCAGGGCAGGAGTGAGAAGCTTAAGAACATGCAGGACCAGTACTCAGACCCCTTGGACATTCGGCTTGACCACAGTAACCCAGAGAAGGCCCAGGCTAACCTGTTGGCTTTCCTCCGATCCCAAATAGACAAAGCAGAGGTGCACAGTGGCATTAAGCTGTCCACGGAGTACGCGGCTGTGCCCTTTGAGAGCTTTACCCTGCAGAAGGTGTACCAGCTGGAGACAGGGCTGACACGCCACCCAGAAGAGAAACCTGTAAGGAAGGATAAGCGAGATGAGTTGATAGAGGTGATCGAGTTAGCCATTGGGAGTTTGAACAATCCAGAGGGGGACAGCAACTCCAAACGCCGTGTATACACAGCCTCTGACTTCATTGAAGGTTTGTATGCAGGCAGCATGTTAGAAGGTCCACAGAGTGCTGGCGAGGGGTTCTGCTGTTGACTGTGTTGCTGAGGCAGAGGGGTGTTACCTTGGAGCGCAGATGTCTGGGATGATGTTAGTGCTGTGACCCAGAGATGCTGTCTCAGGCACAACTGCAGAATTCATTCACTGTCAGTGTTAAAACTGACAACTGTAGTTCAAATCCAAACTCCAGTGTTGCCCTTACTTCCACCAGCACAGCTCTGCTGGAGTCAGAGTGGCAAGACAGGTTTTGAGGATAGCAGCTGAGGAGCTCAGTAACTCAGTTGGCATCACCGTCAACTTCAAATGACTAGGAGAGCTTAACCTTTACAGGGGATCTCCTATCCCGGGGGTGGTGCACCTTAGCCCTTGGATTGTAAAATGAGCTAAACAGTCTTTACCCTCACGTGGAATATTGAGGCAGTGTGTGGCTTTTCAAAATATGTTTCAGATGTTTATTATAGGATGCCAACAAGTATGTGTGACGGTTCAGCACCAGCTCTTTCATGGGGAGAGGGTGAGGGGTAATGAGGAGATGTTTCCTGCTATACATTTCTTAATATCCAGTTAAAGATACCCTTTTACTTAGAGATGCCTTTATGCACAGTCAGGGACTCTGCTAGGGTACCAGCACTATCCCTGGGGAACGAGGCAGCATCTGGTGTGTGGAAGGGTGTGGGGAAGGGATGCACAGTGCAGTACTGGCTCTCTGGAGGTTCCTCATGCACTAATGGCCTTCCTGGCTTTCACATGCCATGGTGAAATAATCCAGAGGGAGGAAGCCCTGCATGCGATTCAGAGCCCTGTGGAAACTGGAACCCTGTGTGCAGCTCAGTCTGAGCTCAAGAACCCTCCCTTGTGTCCTCATCTGCAGGGCAGACCCAAAATCTCATTCTTACTCAGCAGTGCAAACCAAATCATTTGCAAACTCAGGGATCCATGCATCAGGGCTGGAAACAAAGAGCTGACTTGGAAGAAAATTTCCCTGCTGAGTTCCTTTGGAAGTCTCTATTATCTCTTGGCAGTCTCTTTTCCTCCATTCTCCATTCTCCAAGAATGTCAAAAACTGCCAATCAAAGCACAAAAAAAATTCCATTGCTCTGTATAACTCTATCAGGAGAAGGGAGGACTGAGTTTTCTGTTCCAGTTCTGCATTTCAAGTCTGCTTTGGACTCAGAACTTGTTTTGGAGATGGTGCTCTGCAGGTGCCACTGCCTACACAACAAGTTAGTAACAGGCTGGATTCCATGGCAGCTTCTGGCAGTTTTGTACCAATCCAGCAACACAGCAACCACGAGCCAGCAAAACCAGCTGTTTTCATTTTCTGGAACTGCCTGGGGCAGCTGGAACTTTCTGGGAAATATGTCCCAGGTCTGCACTGAAAATAATGCCAATTAACACTGTCAGCTTTTTATCTTCCAGCTGCTGTAGCAAAAAGGGCACACAAAAGCTGTATGAATCTCTCCCATTAAAGGTGAGAGATTAAGGTTGAGCAGGTGGAGAGATGTGCTGAAATGAAACTCAGGTAATCGAGGTCACAGACAGGATTCAAAACCTGAACTGCTGCTCTTGATGTGTCTTTGTGGCTGCCCTATTAAACAAAGCCTTTGACACCGGCTTTCCTCGAGTGTGTCACTGATCCCAAGTTTACTGGCATACAGAGAGGTGTGAGGTGTTCTTGTTTGCTTGAGCCTCTCGTGTGGACTTTTCTTATGGGTCACATCTGGTACCTGCCATCACTCTTCCAGTACGGGTTCACTGCCACCATGCACCAGTAGGCAGAGTGGTGGTCTGGGGGAATAAATTTGATTAGGGTCTGTATCTCTTCCTCTTCCATTTCGTGCCTTTATTCTTGTCTTTTCAGAGGGAAAATGTTTCTTCAAACACTTCTTACATTTGAGGAGAAATGTTTTGTCTCTGTGGCTGGGATCTCTTAAAATAAGCGGCACATCCTCTGCAGTTTCTAGACAGAAGCACTTGTGCGTGGGAATCAGACTGTGACCCTAGTACCTTACAGCTGAGCTAAACTCCTTCTCAGCAGATTTGCTGCTACATGAAATTTGATAGGATTCTCACACAGTTCTCCTTCCAGAAGTAATAACTGACATGTGATGGAATTTTCCATTTTTTCTTATTCAAAACCAAGAGAACCACCCCTTCTCCCTGGGGACTGAAACATATCCATCTGGCTGCTACTCTGCTCCTCTCCTCACAGAGGCACTTGAGCTGTTCAGCTGCTATAATCCTCCCCTCTCCTCCTTCTTGTTCCCACTTTTATAGCAAGTTCACTGGTTTTCTCCATGAGGAGTTAGTAAGAAACAACGTGGAAAGCATCAGAAATTTCTGGGTACTATAAAAGGACTGCTCTGTTTCCAGTAGAAGGCCAGTTGCTCAGTGGGCAGAATAACAGGTCCAGTCATTAATTTATGGCAGCAGAGATGAACAGATTTACAAGTCATTCATTTTCTCAGAGATGGAGATAATAATTTGGAGACTCTGGCAAGCCTGAGTGGTATGTTCCATAAGTGAATATAATCACTGACTGGTGATACTCTTTCCCAACAGGAACAGTTCCAGAAAATCCCTGAATTGCCTCAGAAATGCTCTGCCATGGCACTGTCAAATATGCTGTATCATAAGTTTTCCTACTTAAAGTATGTGTCTGTCTAGTGACTGGAATATTAAATAAGATCTCAGAGACGAATGAAAAGGAGTAGCTTTGCTTTCTCAAATTGACAGCTGCTGGTGGTGGGCTAGATGCAGTCTTACCCTGGAAGCTTATTGGGAGAAAGGATGATATTTTTCCTCAAAGGACAAGATGCTGTATTTTACTGCGTGTGAAGTGGGAAGACCACCATAATACTGAGTAAAATGGGCACTAAGAAAGATGATAAATCTTAATAGCAGTTCCTACAACATCTAGCAGAATATAAGTAATGAGCATGGGTCCAGAGGGTGTTTATGTGGACAGTGGAAGACCTGATACCTATGGGCCGTGGAAACGAGGCTAAAACTGTCATCCACTCAACATCATTTTCTTAAGGTTTCCTGGCTGTTTGCTAGTTATCAGTTCCATGTAGACCTCTGTGATTTGTTTGCCTGCCCAGCTGAATAGACATCAGGTATTTTCCCTTTCTTTAGAAAGCCCTGGCAATTGCTGCTCTGAAGACTGGACACTTACTGCTCTTTAGTCAACCGTTCAGACCATGTCTTTTTTTTGCTTCTCACTTGTCCTTTTCCTTCCTTTTAGAGCCAGTCCCTCTGCTGATCCAAAGCTCATGTTCACTTTTTTTCCATTGGGTTTCCAAAGACTTTGACTTTTCTTCCTGCCTTTGAAAGAAATGGTGCATGATCTGAAACATAGCTGCTGTAATGGAAGCAACAGATAATCGATTAACCTTCTTTTATCCATAGAGAACATCTAGCCCTTCCAGGGCTTTCATTTCAAAAGCAACCTTTGCAGGAAAAGGTGTTTTGGTTTCCTTTTTTGAGACTGCTTTTTTTTTCCCTCTCCTCATAGCTCATCTCTTAGCATTGAGGCTGCTTGGTGCATCTTTCTGAATCACGTAAAATGTCCCGATGGCTCGAATAAAGTAGTGCCTTCAGAAATGGAAAAATCTTGTGCAAGGCAGGATGTTCTGCTGGGTGAGTCCCCCGAGTGACTCGACATTCAGGCTCATTTCCAAGGCTTGCTGCCTAACCTTGGGCAAATCACGTTGTCCTCTGCTTCTAAGAAGAAGATACTCAAAAAAGGAAAGAAAATGCTTTAAAAAGGAAAACAAGTGGTTTAAATGTTCATCAAGAATAATGATATTTAATTAAATGCATTCAGCTCACATGCAATTCTCTTCAAGATAAACTGTTAGGATTATAAATTCTTGGTTTGCCATCTTGCACAAGGGAGCCTTCACCTAAGCTGTTTGGTTTTAGCTGTAGTACAAGTTCTGAACAAGAACCAAAGTGCAGAGTTAGAAGCAGCCTCTGCTGGTGTGTGTATACATTAGCAGGGACCCCTGTGTCACAACACACATTCTGCTTTAAGGTGCTTCCAGATCATTTGGCAAATCTTCCTTTATTCCAGAAATGTAGTACATATGTCTGGGGAAGTGGTATTTGTGGGGTCATTGTTTCTTGTCTGGGGTAGAAGAGTCTGTAGAGAGATGTTTCATGGTAGATATTATTGTGTTGGTTAATTTAATTTAGATCTTTGTTAGTATGAAAAGTTAGTTCACTATGTCAAATGTGAAACAGTCCTTTCTATTTCTCCCTAGAGAAAATGCAAATCAGATTTAATCTAGAGTTTTGTTTAGCTTAATGTCAAAAGGCTCCCTTAACCTTTAGCAACACAAACTTCCTTGGCAAGATCAAAACTGTCAGAGTAGATGAGTGCACCCAGCAGCACCCTCAGATCATCAGCAGGCTTTCTGGAAGAATAAGTGGGTGAGCAGAGCTCAAAGACCAGATTCTCTGGCCACCAGGAAGAGGAGATGCAGAGACTAGTAAGTAGGTCACCATTCAGATGATCTCAAGTTCAGTAACATCTGTAGTTCACAGTTTGCACCTGGGGCAGACAATATAGGAAATCTATGGGGAGTCTAGGGCACAGCACTAAAAGATTACCAATAAAAGAATGATGGAGCTGCTATCTCACTAGACTCATCTGCTATGCTGAAGGGAGCATTGGAGCATTTGTTGAATCAGCTTATATTAAAAATAAAACATAAAGTGAGTAACAGATCAGTAAATCTGCATATAGCATTAACCAACTGAAGTGTTCGTTAAAATAAACCACTTATAAAATCACAGTGAAGATAAGACAGTCCACAGAACTCTGGCCAGATAAAATCACACCTCATTAATCTTTTAGATGTTCTGGACATACCTATGTAAAAGCTACAGTACAAGATGAAGAGCTTTAAGAAACCTTAGACCTAGACCTTCACAAGAAATACAGAGCTGACAGTCTATGGGTTAGGTGCACAGCAAGTCACACATCAGGGAATGACTAAGATTTCAAAACAAACAAAAATAAAGCATTATTCTGGTCAGGCTGTTCTTCATGACCAGATGGGGAGAAAAACACCCCAAAGAAACAAGTCAAGCAGAGGAGCTTTCTTCTAGACATGTTTTGCTTGTCTCTCGAGTTTCTGCAAGAGGTGGAAGGCAATGCAATTATACTCTTCTGCTGATGAAGCTGTTAGGATACTTACTGTGGCTTAAGCAGTCATTAGAATTAGCATTTAATTATTCCTTCTTAAACCTAACTGATCTATCTATGAAAAAGCTTTATTTCATTATGTACTGTAGGCACTGAGGTACCATTCTGACTGGGTAAAATCTCCAGGCTTCTTGTCAACTTTAGCTCATTTAAGGTATCAAAATAGTGTTTCAGTGGGGCATGACCAGTACTTTCACAGTTCATGCCAGCTCTCAGCATAGGAGCAGTTTCACCCCTTGGGTATGTTAAACGTTCATTCCATACAGGAAATAAGTACATGTTGTATGAATTAAATATCCTTGGAGACTGTCTAATGCAGCCTCCGGGATGGTGTCCTGGGTCTAGCCTCTGACAAACTCCATAGTGTGATCCTTTCAGGCCATTACCGGTGTGCCCAGGAGTGGGCATCATTGCCACAAAGAAACTGAAAGTCTCTTGAGAACTGAGTAACAGGAGAGTTTTGTCCTAATCAGCAGTGGGTGAAGCTGATGGCTGCTGGGGCCTGGTTGCATAGTTTTATTAGGAAGCTTTCCAGAAAACCTCCCAGAAAGAGGGAAATGAGTGTGCTCATCAGGAAATTGCTTTTCTGGGAGATGGCCTAATCACTCATATTGCAAAGAGGCAGGCTGCCTTTCGCAGTCTCCCTGCATCACTATTACCACGCACGCCTGCAGTGCGCAGTTGGAACAGCCTGAAAAAGAAGGACACTGTGTCTGCTGGGTTACACCGAGTGTGAGCAATTGGTAACCTGGAGGGATTTGTAATCCAGCCAAGCCTAGGAATGTGCCTGTGAGAATATCAAATAGCTCCTTCAACCCAGGGCTGTGTCCCTAACAGAGTGACAGCTTCCAAATGATGGTGAACTGCGTACTGGTTTAAAAGTAAATGTCTCACACCTCTGCTTTTCAGCTTAGGTGCAGCATGAAGACTGCATGCTCTTTCTTTCCCCCCAGAAGCCCAGCTTTACTCCAAAATCTCCTTTCTTTTGTTCTCACACAGGGATCTACCGCACAGAAAAAGACAAAGGCACATTATACGAGCTGACTTTCAAAGGAGACACAAAACATCAGTTCAAGAAGATTGTTTTGTTCCGGCCATTTGGTCCTGTAATGAAAGTGAAAAATGAAAATGTCAATATAGCTGACACACTTATTAATGTCATTGTGCCACTGGCCAAGAGAGCCAGCAAATTTCGGCAATTCATGCAGAATTTCAGGTGGGTTTCCATTCCAGTGCCACCTTTACTTTTTCTTACTTGGAAAGGAAGATGCAATTTCAGGAGTTATCAAGGCATCACTCAGTTAAAAACATGCTGCTTTTACATAACATTTCACTGTGCCACTAAGAAGTCATTTTTGATATTGTAGATATTGAAAGACATTTGTCTGCTTAATGCATTGTGATTAGCAGTAAAAGCAATTACGTTCCAGTCATCAGGGTTTCTGATTTGCAACGTGTCTCAATCTGTTCTGGTGGAGCACACACAACTATGGCAATGGGAGAATTTCATGCCATCGGTTACAAAGGAACATTTCCAAGAAAAAAGAGAATTAGTGCTCCCAGACACTTTGCCAGACCCTATTAGAGAAAAGATGAAGGCAATAAGAGGCAAGAAGGAAATGTATTTGAACTTTCAGGATAGTTGCTTTTAAACTTCTTCCATTTTTCAGCACAGAGTTGATGTTTGGAGGGAGAATTAATTGAGATGTGGCTTTAAATAGCTTCCCAGAAAAGTCTGTGGTAGCAACAGATACAGACTCTTACAATGGGATTTGTTTTGCCTAATTGCAGCCGTCTAAAAATAGTCTCCTCATCTAAATTAGCTATCTGATAGATGCTTGGTTAGGATGGAAGTAATCACCCCCTGGTCATGCTGATCTCTCTGCTGATTATAGATGAAGTCTTGCAAGTGAGGCATGATGTCTAGCATTAGTTCAGATTTGCCTACCCTTCGGCTACTGGCTTGATTTCTGGTTGATACTTAGGTTTTAGTTTCTTAATGAAATGCCAAAGATCTGAACTCTGGAACATCTGTTTTTAAAATAAATAAATAAATCAAGGTCAGGAGGTAGGTTATGTATACCATCTTTAAAATCCCCCTTCTCACATTCTCTGAAGTGCTGGATGATCTGCCTGATTGTTCTTCCTGGGGCTGGATGGCCTGTTTTAACAGTGTCCTCCTATTAATATAACAAACACTGCTTATGGAGCAGTTTTTCTTCTGAAAAGACAGTCTTTCAGAAAGATAGTTTTCTGTCCCATCTGACAGAGCCCCTTTGTCAGGACAAGGCTCTCTCTGGGTGAATTGTGCCCTCGGGAATGCTTTCAAAGTTCCACCCTGCTTTGCCTTCTCCAGGGGGTGTAGTTTATTGAAGAAAGTGAACTTCTGGGCCAAGTCACAAATCTGCCTCTGTTCTCTAGGGAAATGGGCATTCAGCAGGATGGGAGAATTCACCTCACTGTAGTTTACTTTGGAAAAGAACAAATGAATGAAGTCAAATCGATACTTGAAAATACCTCCAAGTAAGTACCTAACTATCTGATGTGGGCTGCTCGTACACTGGGATCAGACCATGAATCACAGACTGGATGGCTGTCCAAACTCATCAGTGTGCCAAAATGTTTTAAACTGCAGTGGAGAAAATGGCTTTTTTCCTTTGTATCAGATAAAAGCCGTGCCACCCTGACAGTCCTGCACCTGCTGTGTGATGTTGGTGTTTAGAACCACAGATCA
>JANHFX010023915.1:0-19324 GCA_027560015.1 Chloroceryle amazona
TCATGGTGTTGGGTCATAGGCTGGACTTGATGATCTTGGAGGTCTGTTCCAGCCTCAGAAATTCTGTGATTCTGTGAAACCAAACAGTGCTGTGATTCAAGGCACTGTACCTAAGCTTATAAACTCTGCCTCTCAGCTGGGCTTGAGCACAGGCCTAATCCTTCTTGCATGTCACAGCTAGCTCAGGTGGTGCTGGGAATGGGATTTGTACCACACACTGTCTGCCGTGTGTCCTTGGTGCTCTGCAGGAAGGAGAATTGTTTTGTCTGGTATCGTGGTTTGGCAGTTATCCCCTTCCAGGTGTGCTACATCCTGCCTTCTGCAATAGCCCACCATTACCTGGACACAACCATTGCTGAGTTCTTCTGCAACGTTACGTATTTCTCAGTGCACACAATACATGAAAGATCTTAGTCCTGTTTTGCAAAAAGAGAGGGTTTGAGGCATGAGGATGTAAATATCTTCTAGTCACAAGGAAGCAGGAAAAAAGGCAGAAATTTCCTTGATTCCAAGAATGAGGTTCAGCTTCAGATTAAAATGTCTACATTTAGGGGTCTTCCTGTAGGTATCTAGATGTGAGTTGGTGTCTAAATACCCATTATAGCTGATAGAGATTCAGCACAGTCAATTGAGGCTAGGAACTTAATTCAACTCATCCTAGAGCAGACATCTTCTGATCAGCTGAATTAACCTTTTGACTTCAGTGCCTGTAAGGGCTGAGTCTCCATTAAACTGCAGTGGGAAGTTAGACCATGCATCACCTACCCGTGGGAGATTCAATCTCAAGCAGAATTTCACCTCAGTCATCATCCCCCTCACAGGGTGGCTATGTCTATGACTTTGCTAAATGATCTGCTGAGGGAGTTTAAGGAGACAGAAGGTAATTCCAAAGTGGAGCTTCAAGCCAGGGCATCAGACTGGGGATGAAGGAGTCTTGGAAAACCATCTCTTGCATGAGTCAGAAGAGGACATGTTGTCTTCTGCAGTGTAGGACTACACATGTGTGTGTCTCACACTGTAGCAAAGCAGGATAAAACCCAGATCTGCATTTGACGCCCACAAAGAAAAAAAAAAAAGGGGAGGGAAGGAGAAAAAATAAAAAAAAAAAAGAAGCAAATATACATATATATCCTTAGAGGATTCATGTTTTAATTGCAAAACAAATTGTCCCTTCTTTCTTGCCCACCCTTCTCTCTACTGGCACTCAGTGAAGAGTGGTTTAATGGTATTGACGGACTCCTGTCTTCTGCTTTGTAAACTTGTTTTCTATCCTAATGTATGGGGGCTGTAGGGCACAGCAAAAGGAAGATTGAAGTTTCATTACTATATCCCCTTAAGCAAGCATTTGGAATGACTAGCTCACCCAGCTGTCTGGATCCCTTCTGGGTGAGAATGCCAGGGCAAGAGTCTAGCATAGCAGCCAGCTCACTCGAAAAAGAGAGGAGAAAAAAAAAAAAGTAGAGAAGAGGGGGAGGGCAAGGTGGAATTAGATACTTTTCATGTATTCATTATTTCCTGTGCTTGATCTAATTTTTGCAATATAGAAAATGCACTTAGAAGGTTACAGAATTGTGGAATTTTGTGTGAAATGCATATACAGTAAGCCACGTATCTTTTAAAGCAGGGTTCCTAAATGCCATGATAATCTACTTTGCTTTCAAGCTGCATTTGTCAGGACCTAGTAGTAATGCTGTAGCTTGGTCTACAGTGGTTCTGGTGTCAGTCCTTCTGTTGTGAGAGTCACACGATCCCCTTTATCTCAGAAGGGGTTCTAAAACACACATTATGCCTTCTTAACAGCCTTCTCCAGCTAGTCCTCATAGCCCTTTTTTTTACAACAGTTTCTTAAGGACAATCATGATCTGGTGGGATTGTTTAGAATGACTTCAATTGCAGCAAGCTGTAGCCAAGGAGAAAGAGAAGAAGAAATCCCAGCAGCTCTCATAAGCAGCACAAGCGATGAGCTTAGACAGTAGGAAAGAAGTTGGTGAAATAGTTGGGGTGGTAAGCAAGGAGCAGGTAGAACAGGACGATTAGTCTCTAGGTATTGCTTCAGTCTCCCTTGAAAACTCAAGCAAGCACTGATATGTCAAATATGTCTACTTCACATTTTCTTTCTAAATGAAAGCAAAAAGCTGCAACACTTCTGTCAAAAAATATTATTAAAAAAACCAACAAACCCAAAACAATAAAAATCTGAACACAGTAAGCAAACGAGTACCAAGCTCAATGCCTGCTTGTAACTTTCTCAGACAGTTCCCTCTGGGCTGACATTTTTCATGCTTGAAGAAAAGAAGCATGTATATAACATACACATGCACAGTTCTACTGTAATGGGAAGTTCTGTAAAAATTTCAGTGACAGGGTTTTATGCAGTTTCGGTGGTGCTAGTTTTTCATTTCTTGAACCAGGCAAATAGTGTTCGGTTCTGTTATACTGAGTTGACATAAAATTCTCATTTAATTGTCAGTATGCTCCTGAACATATGATCTTGCTAGTCTTGCTTAGAGGGATTTGGGGTCTGTTTCTGTCTAACCAGGAAAGCATACACACTTAAAGAACATGGTGCCAGCAATGCAGAACAGGATTCCCCCCACTCAAGAGGATGTTGTATACACTTGCACAAACACGCACCCTCTCAACTGAGGTCCTTTCAAAGCCAGGATGAGTTGTTCTCTGGAAATGTTAGTAAATTTACTGAGTAAACCAAGGGCTTGAAAGCAAAAGTTTTGGAGCACCTCTCCTTACCAGAGTGGGAATTAACCACTCTGCACAATGACCTCTGTGGTGTTCTGAAATCTTACTGGGAATGAGTGCATCCTGACAGGAGAGGCTACCTCTGAGCACAAATTTTGTTGTAGATGGCAGTCTTATGACTAAGAGGGGTAGAGGGGTTGAGCATACTGACATCTCACCATCAGAAAGACTTTGCCTTTGCAATGATAAAGCACAGTTTTCCTGCTGTCTCTGTCTTTCCACTTAAGTGTGATGCTCAAGGCTTTAGTACCACATTGCCCATGCATTCTTATGACTACGAAGACAGTTGAGTTTCTGGTTTGCTTCCTTGCAATTTTAATATATTGTTTTATTCCTTAATCCTCACTAAGGCTCTTTAAGCTCTTTGAACCGTTGGAATAATCCTGTTTTCTGGCATCCTTCTTTCTCTATTCCCTCCCCTTAGTCTTCCCTGGGCTGCACTCCACCCTCCCGACCAGGAATTGCAGTCCAATAGCCTTGTTTATGTTCCCTGTATTGTAGCAGAGGTTTTGATTGATTGCACTAAGGCAGGTTTTGAAATGGATATTTCAACAACTCTGATGCTGGTTGTCACAACACTGAAGTACGAATGTGTGCGTGTTGTACCTGTCTCCCAAGTGTAACTGGAAAAAGGAAATATATATTGAATAATGAAATCAAATAGAAATGCATTTAAAGTAATAACAAAAACAGAGTAAACATCCTCAGTGTGTCGTTTTCCTTAAAGGAAAGCTTTTGCAATTTAACTGCATAAACATGTACATAAATAATAATATGAGAAGAGACAGTGTTATTTTCTTCTGTGTAATGCACACTATCTGGTCTGCTGCTAGGCATCTGAATTCATTCAGACCTCTGTGATTTTGTGTAGTACCACCAAGTTATACACCTATGTTTTAAGAGTCCTTTAGCTACTGCTGGTATCTTAGATTTTATAATGTAAAAGCACTGTGTAAATCTCCAGTATTTTCCCTGGTTAATACTCTTGGTGGGAAGGTTTACAATGTGTGCTTTGCAGGGTGTGCACCATAAAGCTAAGCACGGCGCTTCCACTTTTTGCTCCCCTGAAGCAGAATTCAAGACAGTCACACTTTATAGCTGGCCATGCAAAGGTGTCCTTCCTGTTCTTCCTTCATTGGCACCTCTGATGGTCTTGTCTTAACTCGGAGACCAGTCTGAGCTTCCTGGCATTTTTCAGAGTAGTCAGTACTGCTTCCCTGAGGACGCACTTTCAAGCTGAGGTCTTTTGAAGTCGTCGTCTCCCCCCCCCCCCTTAGGGCAAAAATTTATGGTGGATTCTAGACCCCTGAAGCAGAGCAGTTCCTAAACCAAGCAGAGGGAAGACTCTGCTGACAACGCCTGCCTCCCAGGAGCCAGCACCAAAAGAAGGGCGGATCCTGATGGTGGCTTCCCCAGGGAACAGCCTGGGCTGGGAGATGAGCTTTAGCTGCTTTCTCCAAGTGCCTGCACCTTCTCCCAGCCCCAGGTTTTGCAGATGCTGCACCAGTGGCAGGGCAGTGCTGTGGCAGCTCACTTGCCAGGGCTGAGCGCTGCACAATCTCGGTATGCTCTGAATGTTGTGAGGGCAGGCTGCTCGTCCCTGTTTTTTCTCTGTTGCTCTTTAGCTTTCCATCCTTTTCCCATTCGTTTATGTTTGGGCACACCTGTAATTTCTATATAAGCAATAAAGTAACAGCTGGGGATGCTATATTAGAGTTCTGAACACTGCAGGGAAATAATGGATATCAAACTGCAACACTTCCCCCCCCCCCCATTTAAATAATAGCAAAAAGAAGACTGGGAATTTTCTAAACCTATTTTCATCCTCTACCTTGTGCTCTTTAGTGCTGAGCTGAAGTAACACTTAGTTAAAGATTTAGAGCCCACGACATCCCTGGTTTTGCTTGGGGACTCAGCCCTTGTTGCAGAAGATGAGGCTGCCATTTTAATAGTAGCACACTGTTTCCTGGTACTTAGAAAGCCATGCAGGGCTCCAGATTTTTTTGCTTCTCTTGGAGGCCCCAAATCCAAGGAAACAAGTTAGTATCCACCTGGTTTTAAGGAGGTGAATTGTCCCATTTCCTTCTGCAGGAAATGCTTATGGTTCTTAAAGCTAAACAGTGCAGGGTAAGGGTCCAAAGGAGTTGCCACCTGCAGCAGTTCAAAGCTGGAATAAGGACCAGTCTGCCAGCATGTTAAGTGCATGGGTACATAACTAGTTGCTCCAGCAATTGACATAGCTACTGTAACTATAACTGGATTCTTAAAATTAGCAATTTGTGAGCATCCTCAATATGCTCTGCCATCCACTGTTATTCAGAGGGAGAAGGATGCTTTGAGAACCTCCTCTGCATCACCAGATTGTCAAAATACAGCTTCCTGGTGGATTTTGAAATATGTTTAATTTATATTTCTGACCCTCATTTATTTCTTTAGAAAGAGAGTTCATCGTTCATTTCTCTTTGTAATTTGATGCTGTTTGTTTATTGACTTATTTATAAAGCACCTCCGGCATGTGTGGCACTTTACAGGCAAATAATATTGACAAGTCCTCCTCTCCTGCAGGCTGCGTGATCAGTTGTGCCTATTTTGTACCGGCCCGCAGTGCAGCAGCACCATGATGCACTGACCTATCAGGGACGCTGCTTCAGGAATGCACTATGGATTTTGGAACCTCTTAGTACAGGTGTATGAACAGGCACTGGAAGAGGGAAGATAGATCTGCTGCTGTGCCTCCAGGGGTCAGCACTGAAAGGAAAGGCAGAGCCCTTCCACTTCTCAGCTTTAGGAATGCTTCCCTCAGCACTGCCATTCAGATTACACTTGTTTAAAGAGAAGCAGATGTCATGGTTATGGCCCCCAGTTTATCTGCCTCTACTACTTTTTGCACACCCTGGAAGTTGGCTATAATGCAGCCAAGAGCAGATCCCCACTGCATAGGTGTTCAGCAGGGAGAGGGTACATGGAGTCCTAAAAAGGTTGTAGTCTGGGTATCTACAACAGATGAAGGAGGACAGATAATCACTGCAGATGTTTTGGAGGTGGCTTCTGTCTTTCAGGTGCCCTCAGAAGGGGAAAATTCCTTCCTCATTCAGTTGCTCCCAGGTTGGTCTCTTTGACCTTGCAAAATGGAAGGGGGTGGTGTTCAGAGAGTGCCCATGTTGTTTCTAACTACATTATCTCTAACCCGTGAGCACTCTCTTGCTGGTTGCTTTTCTTCTCCTCATCTTACTTAGTGTGTATAGTTTACCTGCTCCTCCTACCTGCTTGCTTGCCTTTCTCATAGGGCTAGCACTTAACCTTGCTGTTGCTCTTGTCATCCACAGCATTAAAAATGAGCTCTTCTCAGACCAAAGAAGTTGAATGCAAGGTTTTGATGCTGTGATGTTTCATTTTAGAGACTGTCTTTAGTTTTCCATTGATAACAGGCCAAGCCACCATCAGTGCGTAACGGCATTGAGCAAAAGAGATGGAAAGGAGAGTAAGAAAACTGCTGCCTTAATGGGGTCTGGAGCCACTGACGATCTCTGGAGTGTAATGTCTTAGATCCACACCTCATCACTTCCCAAAAAAACAGAGAAAGGAGGAAAAGGACTAGGGAGCCAAGACAGTGGCTTTGCTAGCTTGTGTTCACTTTACTCCCCCCTTCCCAATCTGCCTTCAATCTCTAATGGAGAAACCTACAGCTCCAGAACTAATACTTTCCCACATTGCATTAATCCTAATTGACTTGGATATAAGTTCCCCCTCCTACTATCTTCAGCATGGCATTACCATCTGCCCCCTGGGAACCCACAGCCTCCTTTGCTCATTGGCTCCTGCTGGCAGCTTTTGCACAGGAGAGAGCAGCTTGCCAGTGGACTGCATCAGGTGGAGCTGGAAGGATGCAGGCATTGACCTTGTTGGAGAACTCAAGACAGAAACTATGAGAAGTTGCTGTGTTAGAGATTAGGTTAGTTTATGTGCTTTGTGAGGATCTGGGCTTGAAAATTGGCTAGGTCAGCATTCCCTTACATCTGGGAGTGGGTGATGCTTACAAGGCACTACTGAATTCCCATTACACCTCCTTTTGTCCATTTCAGTGGATGGCTGCGCTCCACTTTCTTCCATTTTCTTTCCTGTCTTTGGAGTATCTAGGGTTAGTTAATCCCTTCTTTTTTGTGAATGGGGAAACTGAGGCAAATATCCACTAAATTGACTTGGAGTTGCTCTGAGTCAGAGAGTAAGCTGGAAATCCTCCATCCTGTGTCCTAAGCCCCGTGTCTGGCATCAAACCTGATCAGTGCTGGTTTTCTACACTGCTCCAGTGGTTACTCTGCACAAGGCAGCAATTTTACCTTAGTTACTTCTGCTTCATCTGGGTTTTGGGGGTCATAATGGTGGCCAGACACAAACACACCAGATCCTGTGAAGACTAGAGGGAGGAGCATACTAGAGGGAGCTTGGGTGGAGAGATGAGAACAGGCAATCAGGTGAAAAGAGATAGATACATGGAAAGGAGCAAAGATGATGATAAGAGCATAATGAAACAAGAATGGAGGAGGTTGGGGGGGGGTAAAGGGAGGATTGGGAAGAGGGATTGCCCATCTTGGGGCAGCTGCAGCTCCTGGTGGGGAAAGGGGAGCTGCAGCTGTATCCTTTGGCTTCATTTGTGCATCAAAGGGGAGGGCATGGTGTGCGTTTAGGTGGGTGTGTTGGATGGGGGGTTGTGACTGCAGGGGGATTATGCGCAACCTAAGTTTCTTAAGATACCAGAGAAGCCAGTGCCTGTGTGCGCTCTGCTATATCTGCAGATCTAAGCAATTTTTTTTTTTTTTCCCCACTATGCTGGGATTTGATCTTCAGCAATAAGGCAGGGAACACAGGAGAAAAGGGGGATTAGTGCAAGAGCCTTTCTCTCTGTCTCTTCTTCCGCTCTGATTGGTTTTCGGTTTCAATACTGTATCTTTCCCACCAGTGGTTCTCAGTTCTTTCTCATGTGGCAGCATCTTTCTTGAATCATTCAAGTATTTTTCTTTTTGGAGTACTTCTCCAAAAGATGTACCCTGGAGGACAAGCATCTGATTTTCATTTCCCATCTACCTCCCAGGCCAGTATGCCAGTGGTTAGCTGTGCTCCACTGTGAGCTCAGCTGGCCCATGGCAGGAATGGGAGTTGGGGACTATATCTCTGGTTTCTTCCAATTCCCCAGACCGCTGTGGTTATGGCAAGAAGGCAGAGGATTTTATTCTTGTAAAAGTCAATTGGCCTCTAAAGACTCTCAATTTTCCCCTTTCCAAATACCTTTCACAACTTTTTTGTGTGCCCAGCTTCTTTCCCAGTATTCCCCTGCTGCCTGCAGTAATGGTTGGCCCCAGCTGGAGGTCAGGCAGATAGGAGAGCAAAAATGCAATCTGTTTGAAGCCCTGGCTCCAAGATGAGTTCCAAGAATTTTGTTTTCATCGTAACAGGTGTGAATGTGACTTAGAAAATACAGGTTAATTACCTTTATCTATTGGAAGTATCTAGGTGCTCAATTCCTTTCATTCTCTTCATTGAGCAATACTAATATCAATGCCATTTATGTAGGAAGAAGCAGATGATGTATAAGTCAGAGGACCTTGCAAGGCTCCTTAATGCATTTGATCTGTTCTTTAAGAGCTAAACTTTCATGGGAGCTTTGAGGTTATCCCAAAAATGTGGAAATACCGAGTCTTACTCCTGTGTTGTGTTGCAAGGGATTATGATGCATTGTGAGGAGCTATGAGCTTTCTCTGAATGACACCACCTAAATTCCTTTCATCTCCTGCTTCTCTGCTTTTTCCTCAGCTAGAAACTTTGGCTACAAGACTGGAGGCCTCTTACAGTGCTTTGGAGAGGCCATGGGGCACAGCTGAGGTGCTGTAGCTTGCAGACCAAGATTGAGTCTGAAAGAGCCCAAGGTTTACCTTACTGTGGGATATCACCAGAGGCTTGCTGGCTGATGAACTGGCTTGAAAAGACCTTGAGAAAGCAGACAAATTACTGACAGCAAGACCTTTTGACCATGTGAATATATGACAAAGTGTTCACTTGCAGAAGTCCCACAGGGCAAAGGGCATTGCCCAGGAAGTCACATCAGCAGACGAGCTGGGAACAGGGAGACGTGATCCTATCACCTTAACAAGCAATGCTCTCCTTCCAAACCTGTGTATGAGAGAGAGATGTTTGTTACAAACACATTTGCTTTTTTAGACTAGGGCCAGGCCCAACTTTCTGCTTCATTATTCTGTGTTTTAACTACTACACTGCTCCAGCAAAATAAATGAAGAAACCTGATAGTCCCTAAGTAATGATTATCTAGTTGTCATGTCCCTCTGAAGACTTTAAATGCCATTTTTCTCTCTTTAGCTTCTCTATCATGCCTGCACTGCAGTTTCTGAACTCTTTTATTGCTCCTGTAAATATTGATCATGGTATATGAAAGCCAAAGTTGCCTCTCACTACTTTTAACCTTATAAAGCTGCTCATGCCTACTGTCTACTGGGTGGTGGGGGTGATGGAAGAAGATATGGGGGAGGCGAGGCAGAGCCATCATGCTTCGTTTCCTGTGGGCCTTGTGGGTAGTGTTACTGTGTGCAGCCCCACTCCAAGCTCACGTACACTATTTTGTAAGGGGAGAAATGGATTTGTTTTTTATGAACGTTGCCTGTGAGTAGGTATAGGAGGGTCAAGGCTGGCAGACTGGAGTTGGATGGTACATGTGTTACCAGAAATCCACAGAGGATATAAATCTATGCTGATGAACCCTGGAAAAGCTTTCCCTTAAGAGACACTGGCTCAGCTTACAACAGAGGTAAAGCCCCTCAAATGTATGCCACAACTGGAAAGTGGAGGAAGCAGAGATGCAGAGGAGGGGCTTTGTGGGCACTGAGCACAGAAGTGCAGTTGCCCATGGAGCTCAGCAACCAAGCAGGGCATGCAACCTGGGAAGACACGCTTGAGTCTGCCACTGCTGCCCCAAGCAGTTTGTTAAGCTGGGTCTTTGCTCCAGCGTACTCCTGCCAGCCTGTTGTGGGAAGGCAGCCTGTGCTGCTACAGCAGCTGTGGCTTGGATTGCTTGCCCCAGGGTCAAGTTGCTATCAGAGCATGAGAAATGTGGGGTTTTGGGGCAGGCTCAAAAGAGCAGCAGGGATGCCTCTCAGTTGATGCTCTCCCCACATGTGTCCTCTGGTATGCTGACAAAGGGGATATGAGAACCAGGACCACATTCTAGGTAAATCTGTGAAAGCAAGAATGGTTCTGAATGGATGATACTGAGGGATGGGGACCTAGCTGATCCTGTTCAATTTTCTGAGCATGTTCACAGCTTCAACTGCGTCTTTCTGGTTAGTGGGGAGGGGGTGGTATGGGAGACACTGGAATATGCATCCCCCTGTTAAAACACACCGAGCTTCAGAAGCATAGTAGTTATAAATGTAACTGTGTTACTAAAGTGAATGTTCTGCCTTTATTTTTTTTCCCAGATAAATGTCATTATCTGTTGTATGTAGCAGCCTTTCATATCAAAGGACCTAGATGCCCTTTGTATTTAGATCACGAGTGATTTGAGTGGACGCAGCATCATCCTAAGGGGACATTTATTCACATCACTAAACCATCACAGAACTGGGAACAATTAGCATGATTGGCTGTCGTAATTGAGGAAAAGCCAAAGGGACTTTAAGAATGGGTAGTGTATTGACAAAGCTCTGTTGGGTCCTCAGGACAAACTGGGGTAAAAACTGAGGGGTGGAGGCAAAGCTGGTGTGGGAACCCCAAGGTATGAGTGCTACAGGGCAAGAACCAATGACTCTCCTGGGATTTGTAATAGCATGCAAAGAATAAACTGCTGTGGTGTTGTGTTGGAGGAATGAGAGCATGGACTGAATTGTTTTTGAAGGAAAATGGGTGTGGATCTTAACTGCTGTGTATTTAATCCACATTTCATACTGTAAAAAAAACAGCTAAAATCTGAGAGAGAATGCCATTGCCATGTAATGTGTATTTAACCAGCAAGTCCAAATTCTTCAATTTAAAGTGAAAGCCCTGACAAAATGCATCCTGAGCAATAGTGGGTGAAGCCTCTCCTTGTCCTGGATGTTTTCTGAACGAAATAACAGAAGTGTCCTCTACAGGCCCAGGTGGTGTTCCTCCTCCTGCTACATGTTCTGCTGTGTCTTGGAGTTGCATCAAGCTACATTTCCCAGCTTCCATCTAAGTGATTTCTGCCTGAGAATCAGGAAATAGAAAAGGAACACATAGGAGCCTTCCAGAGTAAAAGGGAGGTGCAGATTGCCCACAGTCATGGTTTTAAGCATAGATCTTTACAGTTATCCCTCTGGTCCCACTCCACAAGCTGATTCAAGTGAGCCTTGCTACCCCAGGCAGGGCCAGCAGTGTGGGTGGCCACCTGCCCAGGGCTGGCTGCACACCTACTAGTTCCAGTTCTGCAGGTGATTTGCCCCATCGAGGCCAAGGGCAACCTGTGAATACTTTATCAGCAGCTGGGGTGTGCATGCTTAAGTGGAAATGCAATTAGATGGACAGTGGTAAGAGCACTTTCTGTTTTAGATAACAAGAACAAGTGTTTTCTGAAGTCTTAGAAGTGAGTTCAGAGTTGTGGAGTAGTTAATGTTTGAGTAAGTTTTCACTGTACTTTCCCTCAGCAGGGAAAAAGCTTTGCTTTTCCAGCTGCCAGCTTTCTGAAGATGATGGTGCAAGAGGTTAGGTTCAGCTCTGGTAGATAAAATGCATCCCCCATGGATCTTCCCAAGCATTGTTTCTCCAAGCTCACTGCTTGCAGTTTCCTTCTCTGTCATGAAGTTCCATTACTTTGCCCCGCATGTATTACGTGCTGAGGACTGCTGACACTTTGAACTCATCTTCAGCAAATGTCTGCTGTAGTGATGTGGTCAGGGCTCTGGTGCCTTGCTGGGGCACTGCAGGGAAAAGGACAGGGCTGCTGGTGGTGCTGACCACTTGTCAATCTTGGCAGCATTCAAACAGTCAAGTGTAGTCTAGTGTGAGGAATGAGTAAATGCTTAGAAGGGGGCATGAGGCATGGATAAGGGTGGGTTTGCATTCCTTTGGGACTGGGGATATCTGTAAGCATCATGGAATTATGCTTGTAAGAGGCCTGCCTACCCAGTGTTTTGCTGTCTATGACCATGATACCTGAGTGTTGGTTGGTTTTTTGGTTTTGTTTTGTGTTGTTTGTTTTGTTGTGGTTTTGTGTGTGTGTTGGTTTGGTTGGGGTGGATTTTTATTTTTATTTTTTTTAAAAAAACAGCAGGATTCAGACATTTGCTCTTTTGTGAGGCTGCTTTTATTTGTGTGGGCACAGTGCTTCGCTTAGCTCCAGGCATGTATTTGCATGGGGGAGAAAACAAACAGAAGAGTGTCCGGGGCACACAGGTGTGATGCAGTAATAGGGTACTCACAAAGCACTGGTCACATTCAGAGCAGGCAAGGAAGGCAGGGGAAGTGATGGAGGTCAGCTTCCACCACCCATACTCACATTAAGAATCGGCTTCTTTTAAAACACTTGCTGCTAATGGGACTGCTGGGGGACCACTCTGTATCAGCAAAGGTGCCAGAAACAGGGTCAGCATTAATATGTAAATGACCTCCTGAATTAATGTTTACAGTAAGGATCTGCAGGGGGGCTGATCTTTATCTTGCTTGGAGAAGAGAGCAGAGAAGGTTGGGAGCGAGGAGGACCGCAGCAAAGCTGCTCATTAAATGGAACGTTTTCTAAGGCACCGCTTTCGTTTTCAGCTTATTTGCAGGATAAGGATTAGTTTTAATTGTGAGGTTTTGGAGAATGGAAGTGCTTAATAGGCAGAAGCCACTTTGTATGCATGTGCGAGTGTGAACGGGAGGGAAGGGTGGCAGAGAGTGTGGAAGGAAGGGGACCACGAGAGTGCTGGGGAGAGGGGGTGAGCAGCAGTGTGATACTGGGTGTGCACAGATGGCAGGGTCCCTGCTCTGTATCGGAAGCAGGGGTTGTGGAAGGTAAATCATGGAGCCTGAGGACTGCAGAGGGGACTGAGATTGGCATGTGGGGGACCAGCAGAAGGATTTCAGGGAATAGATGCGCTCTGTGAATTGAAAGGTGTGCATGGTGGAAAATGTTTCATTATATATTTTCTATAGTTGTTCAGTAATTTGTCCCCCTCTGGCGTGTGCACACATATGCATGTTCATTCTGTGGGTTGCTCCCATTCCCCCTTTTATCTGAGGGCAATGAAGTTAAACTCATCACACAGCACATCTGTGGGTGAGCAGTGAAGGGGAATCAGGTCTCCTACCTCCTGATTCTTTCCAGTAGCAAAGACACTTCCTTTGAGAACTTCTCCACTGTCTTCCTCAGGAAGGCTGGGGTCACTCTCCCTTGTTTTGAAATGATGACCTCTGCCTATCTAAACTCTTCTCTGCTGCTCAGCCCCCTCACAGAGAGCATCCTGGGAGGCGAGTCACTGCATCAACAGTCGCTGTCAGAATGAGGTGAGGGAGCCTGGGATTCTGGTGCCACTGTCAGCAGAGGAAGAGAAATTCCCATGGCCAGGAACCTAAAATAGAAGCAGCCAAAATAGGCCAGGAGACTGCACTGCCCTGCCATCACAATCTTCTTTGCTGTAACTTTCCTAATATCTTTCAGTCCTCTGCTAAAATACAGCTTAAAAGGCAGGGGCAGCAGCAGCAAGAATAAATGCTACAGCTTTCAGTCTGACTCCAACAAAATAGCAGTGCGTGTTACACGCATGCAGTCAACACAGACAGCGAGTTGCATTCCCATCTGCTGCAACTGACTGGGATAAAAAAAAAAGATTACAGATGAACCATACCTGTCTGTGTGTGTTTGAATTTGATCTGAAGAGAGACAGCTGGAGACAGGTGCATCCTATGCAAAGCTGATACAATTGCTTATCACTAAAGTGCTTAACGTCTTTCATTATCTAGCATAATTTTCCATCGCTTATCAGTTTGCCAAACTACATCCATTTGGTCTGAAGTACTTTGTGCTCAGTATTGGCCCAGGGCTGAATATTTGTGAAAATTTCAGCAAAAAAGTGCAGAGATTAGGAAAACATATGTTGTCTTTCTCATTTAAAAAAAAAAAAAAGTTCATGTTTGTGTTTTGAATGAAAATTCAGCATCTATGTAGCTTGGAGGAGAGATTAGAAATTGGCAGGTAAAGTAGCCTTGGTGTCAGGGATTTACCTTTTGCCATCTCGGTTCACATCTACCTAGATGTAGCCAAATTGCAAACTTCTGAAAAATCTCAGTCCATACGTACTCAGCAGAGACTTGTTAGAGTTTGGCCACTAAATCTTCCATCTGTATCAGTCATGCTCCATCCAGTCTTGCCAACTGCTGAATTATTTGTAATTCTCATGCCATTTGGTGTTTTAGTTAACTTTCTGGTTTCTGGAGAAAAGTGAATATTTACTTTCTTTTAAAAATGAAATAATTTTGTAGTCTCAGAACTATACAAGCAAGTAGGGAAGTATGTACTGTCAAAAAGCAAATCCCTGCTCCTCATTTAATTCCTGTTTCACGTCACTGTTGTAGTTTAACCCCAGTTGGAAAGTAAGCCCCACCCAGCCATTTACTCACTCCTCCCTGGTGAGAAAACTCATAGGTTGAGATAAGGGCACTTTAAGTAAAGCAAAAGCTGTGCACTCAAGCAAAGCATACCAAGGAATTCATTCGCCACTTCCCATCGGTGTGCAGGTGTTCAGCCATCTCCAGGAAACCCAGGCTCCATCATGCATAATGGTTGCTTTCAATATAAATGCCATAACTCTGAATGTCTCCTAGTTTTGTTTTCCCCAAGCTTTATGTGCTGAGCATGATGTCATATAGTATAAGATATCCCTTTGGCCTTGACTGTGTAAGCACTGCTCAGCAATAACTAAAACATCCCTAAATTATCAGTGCTGTTTCCAGCACAAATCCAAAACATAGCCCCATCTTAGCTACTGTGAAGAAAATTAGATCTGTCCCAACCAAATCTCTCAGAATCACCTGGTTGCATTTTTAAGGCTGTGTGCTGTTGGAGTTGATAGAGGATAATTACACAGACATGAGCTGTCTTGTTTATTCAAGACTCAAGTTTTGAATAGAATGTACTCATTTGCAAAATAAGGTACTTTGTGTGATGTGTTCTTTACAGTCTACTTCTGTTTTAATCTTCATGCCTATGTGAAGGGGCTGAGGTGAAGCTGGCCAACAGGCTGGGTGTGAAATTTTCTGTTTGGTGAGATGTACTCTGAAAAAATTTGTTATTTGCTTTATGACATGTAGACGATTTTTCAAATCTCCATATGAGTGCGCATAGGAAACTTCCTGCTCACAAACACTTTATGACCCCCTAAGCCTCTTGCCCTGTTTTTGGCTCAAATACTTTGAAAACCTTTTACAAACTCATTTAATGAACAGAGAGGAAAACAGAAGATGCACGGCTTCTGTAAATGGTATCTCTAGGATGCCCTCAGCAAGGTCTAGCACAAGACTGGAAACAGATGGTCACACATCTGAAATGCAGAAAATTGTTAGACTTAATTTGGAGAGCTGGAGAGCGGGATGCAGCAGAGCTAGCTCATCAGTCTGTCAGAGTGAGTGCTGGGCCACAAAACCCTCCTGGTTTCTGAGGAAATGCACTAGGCTGTGAGCCAAAGGATGAGCAGTTCTAGGCTTACCTCTTCCATGAATTTGCTGTTGCAGTTTTTGTCCCTTCTTAATGCTTGTTATTACCTGAGACCTTGCTTTGCAGTTCCCAAAGAAAAGCACATCACTGCCTCTCACTTCTAGAGCAGGAATGGGAAGCTTAAGGCAGAGTTCTGCTTTGCTAGCCAACAGCAAGTTTCAGGTCCACATGGTTACATTGCCCTTTTTGGTGCTCCTGCTAACCTCACAGCCAGCAGCCTGCTCTTCCTCCTCAACCCCTCCAAAATGCTCATTCCCAGCCTCTTGTGCTAACAAGTAGGTGGCTTAAAATACTTGACTGGCATCTGGATTTAAGATCCTGTGCTGTTGTGTCACTAATATTGAGGTTGCTGTTCAGTGTGGCAGATACGGTGTTGTAAACCTGCAGTTTGCTTTCTGTTCAACTCAGATTTTGCTTTCTGTTGGGAACCTGTCCCAGAACACTAGAAAGATGTACCTAGATGAAAATTTGCTGTCTCTTCCATACTGCAGAACCTGTTCTGATTCACGTGCATTGACTTTACTCATTTAGAAAGGTAGGACAGATGTGTGGGGCTTTGCATAAAGGGCTACTTCAGCAAACCTGCTTCTGTGAATCGTGTAGGTGAGCTAGTCTAGCAGAAGTAGCTGTGCGCTACCTCGTTGATATAATTCATGAAAAAAGCAACAGTCTTGTTTCTTTCACCACATCAGCTTCAAAAAACCTGACCTGAGTGAAACGGGGCAGTCCAACAGTTGGAAGCTTGTTTACATCATTAGCTTACGTGTAGATTTTTTTAAGGATGCTGGATGAGTCACAGCTGTCAGAAGTCACCTCTTATCTTAGTTTCCATACCTCTGTGCCTGTTTCTCCTCTCCCAAATAATGAAAAGAACATTGAGACTTCAAGGCATATGTTACAAAGGAGGTCAGTTACAGTTATGAAATAAAACCTTTTGTGCCTCTTTCAAATTTTAAAGGGTTTTGGGGGATATTGGGTTTCCTGGGTGAGTAGAAAGTTGAGAGAGTGTAGCTCTGTTGTGGGTGGAGTAGCAGGGTTGAGTGAGGATATCATTAGGTCATTATTACGTGAAGGACAAAAATGGGAAGCCAAACTGTAAATCTGGAGAGCCACACATCCTCTTGACATCAATACAGAAAACTCTTTCAAAAACTTTACAAAGTACATTTGTCCTCTGTGTGAGTCTTCAGGTCATCTTGGATAGTGTCCTTCTCTGCAGCTTTTTAAGAGGTGATAACTAATATGACTATTTTGGAGGGAGACAGTTTTACACTGGCTCAAAAACCCAGTTCTGGTTGTTTCAATTACAAAAGAAAACCAACCATCATTTCCTTTAGGGGTCCAGTGTTCACCACTCAGTGTTCTAGAGGCATTTGAGATAGATCAGCATTAGGGAAGCTAAAGCCATTTTGATCTTAACATGAAAATTACAATGGCAATTCACTGTTTGCTGAAGACCTATTCCTTGTAAGGGTTGTGATGGATTCATGGCCATGGGTTGGTATTCCAGCCAAAGCCTGCTTTCATTACCTCTGGAAGTCTGTGGAGGAAACCTGGCAGTGGTCCAGGCCTGTGCTATTGTTGTTCCTGATATAACATTTCTAAATTTATCTGGGCTCACTGTGATTCATAACTCTTTCTCTTGATGAGATGCTGACTCTTAAAGGAACAATTATATGTGCAGACTCTCGTATTGCTGGTTCAGCCACATCACTGTTGAGACTGACACCTCACCTGATTTCCATGAGGCTCAAAGTGGTAGCTGCCATTGTTGGAAAAGACACATACCTTGGCCCCATGAAAGTAAATTCAGGATCCTTTGAAAAATGGCAGACAATTGAGGTAAATATCTTTTTCAGTTAGTACAAAGTTTCTTTGCAACTCAGCAAACCTACCTTCTTTACTTACTACTATGAGATGGGATATCAGGGAAACACAGTTAATATTCAGTTATGCAATGAGTGTTAAGATTATGGAGAGCTGTTGGAGGGAAATGGGTTGTGAAATACTTAAGCTCCCTTGTTTAAGCTTGGTAGTTAATAGTTAGAAGGCGAGGGAGAAGAAAAGCTTTGATTGTTTCTCTTGTCAGTGTACATCTTTATCTCTTCCAGGGAAAGAGAGAAAAAGCAAGAGCTACTTTTAGGGACTGCAGGATCTTAGAAAACACATTACCTTAGAAAAGCTGAACAATTTCCTGATGATTATGTTATAAAAATCACTGTCATTATGCCCGTGGCCTTCTCTTAACTTGGGGATTTCATACAAGGAACTTTTCTAATGTCTGTCTGTTGAGTATAGCATGCCTATAATAGAATACATACAACTTCAAAAGCAAAGATATTAAAAGTTAGAACAGTCATAACACTCCATTTCCTAGTCTCTGTAATGCCTAGAAATCTTCCAAGTGTCCTAGACAGTGCTTTTAACTCCTCTTGGGACAGTTAGGCTGCCAACATCCTATTTCACACATGGAATAAGGGAAATGTGTCGGAGCCACCAAGAACTGCTAGTTTCATGGAACTGGGCAGCATGGTCATGAGGTGAAGGCAGGGTGATAAGAAGTCTATCATGTTTTTTTGAAATGAGGGCGCATTTTATTTCAGTTGTTGTGGGTTTTCTGATGTGGTTTTGGTGTGGGGGTTTGGGTTTTTTTGTTGCTTTTTTGTTGTTTGTTGGTTTTGGTTTGGGTTTGTTGGTTTGTTTTTTTGTATGTGTGTGTGTGTGTGGTTTGTTTGTTTGCTGTTTGTTTTGGTTTGTTTTTTTCATTGGACTTAGGTGTAGAGTCTATAAACAGCCATGGTATGCAGGATGTGTATGTGAACAAACTGTTTCCAAAGATGCAGAGGTAGCAAATGATGGGATGTTTGTGGATAATGAAAGTGTAGTAGGTGATGTTTACAGCTAAGGTGTTGTGCTGCACTTAACTTTAAACTGTCAGTGCAAGGGAACGAAGTTATTTTTCTTAAGCTGTCTTTAGCAAAGAAATCCATATTGTATGACTGTAGGTCTGAGAAGGTAAGCAGCAGTAAGCTGAGGCTTCTCTTTTGGAAACAGCAGCTTAGGAGACAGCCTTTTGTTTCCTCAATATACTTATTTCTTGCACTGAGTGAAGGATTTACCTTAAAAGAGCTCTAAACGTAAAACTGATTGAAAAATTTATTAAAAACAAAAAAGTTTAATAGCTTTTCAATGATATGTGCTGCTAGTAAGGGGTTACAAAAACAATTTACATTTTAAAAATCCAGACATTTGGAGATTGTATGTGCCAAAGAAAATATATCTTGCCATGACAAAAAAAAAAAATGAACAGAAGAAAATAGTTTTTATTATTATTACTCAGTATTTTTTTTTCCTGTGATCTGTATTTAATTCACTCAGATACTGCTTTTTAATCTCCCTTATTTGAAAGTTTTGAAAATAATGATTTATTGGTAATTTCCTGTTTAATTTCAGGAAAATTTCTTGAAAACGTCTTGCTGATAGCTTTGGAACTGATTGCAAGATAGGGGGACTAGTGATGTGTCATGAGAGGCAAAGTATGTATTTGGTACAGTTGAAGTTTCTGCAGCCTCACTAAAGTAGAGAGCAAGTTGCCTCTGTGTTGAGTGCCTTCAGCAGCAAGCTGCCTGAGCATGCTAGCCCATTGGAGCAGTTAGGTTGAGGTAATTAAAACCAGTATTAAGACTGTAATTGAATTCTGTCCAGGAAAGTACCCCTTACCTTGGAGCTTTTCTAACTGCTGCAGTATTGAGATCCTGCTGTTACTTTTCTTTTATCAGGCAGAATTTAAAGGATCAGTTGGTACAAGTCTCTGGCTATTTATCCAAACATCATAGCCTCCTATTAAATAGAACA
>JANHFX010023917.1:0-11534 GCA_027560015.1 Chloroceryle amazona
CTCTCACCCCGCTCACCTGCAGCCCCACGTTGAGCATCATGGAGGCGACGATGTAGAGGTAGGGGAAGTTGATGCGGAGCTTCCAGGCCAGGTCGAAGAAGATGAGGAGGGTCCTGGTCAGCCCCTTGCAAAACACCCCGTAGGACCGGGCCGCGGCCGACTGGGAAAGCCTGGCAGCCAGGGCGGACAGAACCGCCGCCATATGCCCGCGGCCGGGCCGCGCCGCCCGGGCCCCGCAGCCGCCACCGCCCCCTCCCCGTGCCCGGCGGTGGGTGTCTCTACCGGGGAGGAGCCTTCCGTCGGCGACATGCGCGTCACGTTCCGCTGACGCCCTACGTCGAGACCGCTCGCGCTGTGCCGCTGCAGCGCGATGACGCAAGAGACAGCTCCGCTGTTCTGGCCGCCGCGCATGCGCGCAGGGCTGGGCGGGGCAGTAGGCGGGACAGGCGGGAGGAGGGCGCGTAGGGGGGCGCGCCGGAGGGTGGGGAACGGTGACGGTGGGAGCGGCCGCGGGCGGTTGGCCGCCAGCTCTTGCTGCTCGCCGGTCTGCTGCCCGCCCGCCGGCCTGCCAGTCGTCCGGGGAGCCCACAGGGGGGTGTTGTGATTCCTGAAGTTTGCTTGAAGTCGAGCTAGTCCCTCACAGCTGGGGAGGAGAGGCCCGAGGGCTTGACCCACTCCTGCACCGCAACCTTCTCAAAAATTTATTAGGCCATGGATACTGATAAGGGTTTCTGGGGTTGGGAGGGCTGTAATTTTGTTGTTTACACGGATGATTATTCTGCAAGCCAGCTACTTCCACCTAGAGATAATTTTCTAGCCATTATTTAAGTTACTTTGAATTTAAAGTGCGTTGTTAAAGTACATGTCTAAGATATCCAAAACATTTTGCAAATACTTCCTAGGAAGCTTTTTGAGAAAATGGTCACCGTGACACTTTCATTGCAGGGAGGGAAAAATGTCCCAAAAGATGAATAGGTGACCAATGCCATTTATGAAGATGGCCATTTTTTCCTCCCTAGACCTGTTCTGTGCACTTTCAATCAACTTTTTAAGAACTGTAAGATAAATGGGAAAAATCAATATATTGATCTAAACTCATTGTAAATATTATTTTACTGCCACGGAATTACACTGGTGTACAGAGAAAGAATTCCAGAATAAAACTGGACACTTTCCCAGGTTTATCTGCAATCCCTTTGTAATCCAGTAATTGCATAGTAGAGCAGAAAACCGTGTGTGTATCTGGAAAATGTAATAAAGGGAATTACAGGCACTACCTTGTGCTCTCAGGAATGGGACTATTTCAGGGATACAGGGATTTTAGAGAGGTTGTCGGTGTTTGAGGTGAGGAGGTGCTGCAGGCTGGTCCAGCCTGGCTTGTGGTTGCCCTGGGGTCAGAAGGGGTAGAGCATGGATTTAAATGGCAGAACCAATGAGTGGAGCTCTCTCAAATGCAATTTTTAACCCCATCCAGCTTCTGAACAGATTTGAAGGAACCCGTTTGTATCATGGGCCTTTAAGTAGCTCCTTCTTAGCATGAAAATCCCTGTTCTTCTTCCTTCAGACTCATTTCTCCAACTTCTGAGAGCTGCAGGCCATTGTTGTCTTCTAAGTAGATCTGACTGAATTTCAGGCTGTAGAGTTAAATGTCCCAAATTTATCCTACTGACTCTTACAAAGGAAAACACTACTCATTCCCATTAAAAAGGTCTCAAAGAAATATATCTTAAAACCTACTTTCTTAGGAACCTGTCCATCTTCCACAGGGCATCCTCACAAATCCAAAGCTCTTCAAATCCCACTTTGGCCACAGAATTCTGTCAGTTCTTTTATCAAAGATGGAAGATCCCTTCTGACACTAGGATTGATTTGCCTGTGATTTCATCCTTTCCATGTGCCTGGTTGTCTTGAGCCTACCTGTAGTTCCAAAGAGGGAAAATTTCAAAGGACTTCTTATCTGCACTGTTTAATTTTGGAGAACTTGAAATAATAGCTCTCACTCTTCCCCATGAGATCATTCAGAAAGTATCCTTTGGGCTATTATTACTGCAAGCTAGGGGGGAAAAAAAACACAAACAAACCAAAAAACAAAACAAAACAAAACAAAACAAACAAACAACAAACAAAACAAACACAAAAACAAATTAAAACAAACAAACACACACCAAAACAAACAAAAGAAAACCAAACAAAAGAAAACAAAACAAACAAATGCAAACAAGCAAGCAAACAAAACCCACATGAGCCAGAAGTTGTGCATATTGTCCGTAAAGTTCCTGTAAAGACTTTAGAGCTCCATTGTGTCTTAATCTGTCACGGTTTTCCAAAGACAGGTATTACAGTGCTTCTGCAAAGCAGAAAAGTAACATACACAGCCGTGTGGTGCTCCCATCCTTCCTTCTGTGTCAGCTCATCACATCTGGTTTGTGAAGAGGACAGTGGCTTATCTGTTTTCCTCCTCTTCTGAAGTTTGTAATAACCCAGTTAGTACTGGAGGCACTGAAGGCAGAGATGTATCCAGACCCTCCACTGAAATTCCAAGGTAATTCAAATTTCTTATCATCTCCATTTCCTTCTTCATTAACTCCTCAATAACTAAGCAGAAATATGATTTAGCTGTCACAGGACATTTAGCAGCTTTCCATGATTGAACTGGAATGCAATGTGATAGACAAAGGTTAAATCAGGAAGCTGATTAACTTTTATATCTGCCAGATTGTCATTAGTTCCAGCTCATGTTCCACATTGAAACAGATATGACACAGTATCAATTTAAAAATCTTGATTAACTGTAAATTACTTTTCATGGTAAAATAAGCAATATCATTACTAAATATAATTTAGTAATATAATTAATAAATTAGGTCACAATAACAAGTTAGCATCAGTCTTGATTTGGATCTAATTAATTAGTGAGATCGATAAAACACTCTTTAGCTTTCCAACAAAGTAAGTAGTGGATAATGCAATTGAATACCAGTTGAAGAGATTCACCAGATTTTGTCACGTCAAGATTTGGAAATTAGCTAACAATTTTGACAGTGAAGCTAAACCTCAAAACCATCCCACACTTCCTATTTTAATTTCAGCTTTGTCATGGTGGTAAAATAATTTCCAGTTTAGCTAGAACACTGAATACTATGCAGAAGTTTAAAACTATTGACATGCAATTTGTAGCTGATGGCTGCAGAGATAATTTTCCATCACTTTAATGCCATCATCCCATGTTTGTTTCCTAACCCTGATTCATCTTTGTCTGTTGCATCAGACAAGAGTATCCTTATCTTTTCAAGACTTTTCCTGCTTTATTTCCTTTTACCTAAAATTTCTTCTCAGGTACTCAAGTATTCCTCTGTTCAAAGAAAACAACATTGTTAGTCAATGTTATGGACTCGTTACATTCTCAAAACGTCCTCTTAAGCTTTCTCAACATATATCTATTATATTTATAAGTAGTCTCTCGTAGCTGCAAAGATTCCATATATTGTTATCATATTTCCAAAAGAATTAAAAATTAGGCTCTTGATGTGCCTACCACATAGACCAATATTATCTAACTGCATTCCTCTGTTTAACTCTTACCTGTCTGCCTCTGCTTAGGATAGTCCCCTTTTGGGAAGAGACCTCTCTTTGCTCTGGAGTGTCACACAGAACAGTCCTTATGCTTGTGATCAGGTCTCTGGGGCTCTCTGTAAGAACAAGTAACAACACAGATAAACAGTGAACACTTAGAATTTAAATGTCAGTGTTTAGGGTGATTTATATACTTACAGTTCTTTCTTTCTGATACCTTTTCATATCTATTGATATGTGTGCAAAAAATGCATAAAATCATTGGTAAAATGGATGCAAAAGACCAAGATCATAATAGAATCTTGAAAAATGGGAGAAGTCAAATATTTTAAACAATAAAACATTTTGTTCTCTTCAGTTCCTGTAAGCTTCTGTACTCTTTTGGACTGAAGGTTCACTTTAAAAAAAATCAAACAACAACCAGATGGTTCCTAACAAACTGCTTCTTGTGAGTGGGTTCTCCGGGACTGCGAGGAAAACGTCGTCAGCTATGGTAGCCCATCTGCTGACGTTGTGCTTTCCTTCCCCAACAGAGATCTGCCTTGGCACTCTGGAATCCCAGGCACCCCTCACAGAGTTTATTGTTGCTGGAGACAAAAGCATTCAGTTCCTGCTTTTGGTTTGTGATAACATCAAGCTTAGAGCCCACTCTTTCCAAAATCTTTCAAAAAATTAAGGGTACAACAGACTGTGGATTCTAACAACATAGTGTTGGCAAGTTACAGTGGAAGTCTACTGACAATTGGAATAGCTCTTCCAGAAGCTATGTGTTGTGTTACACAGTGTTGCACACAGCTTGCACCAAGGAGCATTGGTACTCCAACACAGGTAATATTAGAAAGGCACAAAAGATCATTGGAACAGGTATTTCTCATCAGTTTAATAAAGACGTGATCTAACATTAAATCAAAACTCCTAGCTGCCAGAAGTAAGCAGAAATACCAGACACCCAACTTCATCTCTTGGTAAAACAGAAAGAAGGTGATTGAGCTTTGTCACCATTAACATAGATTGCTTTGCAAATGGGCCAATTTTGTAATTTTTATATTTAGGAAATAAATAATAAATAAATAAAGCAAACATCTTATTTTGGGAAGTCTTCCTCTTTGCGGAATTTGTTACTTAGCGACTTATCAGTGTACAACAACTGGGGAAAATAAAATAAAGTAAGTTTTAAATAACATTTCAGTCTTTACTCCTGTGCCCAGCCCTGGTGAACTCCAGACCTTGGATATAAGAGAGGAATCCTGGAAGAAGAAAGACTCTCCACTAATCAGTGAAGAGTGGGTCAGAGATAAGTTATGCAAATTGAATATACACAAGTCCATGGGCCCTGATGGGATGCACCCAAGAGTGTTGAGAGAGCTGGTTGATGTTATTGCCCTACCACTCTCCATCATTTTTGAAAAATCATGTCAAACAGGAGAGATACCTGATGAGTGGAGGAAAGCCAATGTCACTCCAGTCTTCAAAAAAGGCAAGAAGGCAGATGCAGGAAATTACAGACCAGTCAGCCTCACCTCCATCCCTGGAAAAATGATGGAGCGGCTCATTTTCAAAGTCATCTCCTAAGCACATGGAAGAGAAGAGGTTTATCAGGAGTAGTCAGCATGGATTTACCAAGGGGAAATCATGCTCGACTAATCTGATAGCCTCCTATGATGTTGTGACTGAATGGATAGATGCAGGGAGAACAGTGGATGAAGTCTACCTTGACCTTAGCAAGGCTTTCAACACAGTCTCCCATAACAACCTTGTGAGCAAGCTCAGGAATGGTGGGGTAGAAGAATGGACAGTGGAATGGATTAAGAACTGGCTACACAATAGAACCCAAAGAGTGGTGATCAATGGTGCAGAGTCCATCTGGACACCTGTAACTACTGGAGTCCCCCAGGGATCAGTGCTGGGTCCAGTCCTGTTAAACATCTTTATCAACAACCTTGATGAGGGGATAGAGTGCCTTCTCAGCAAGTTTGCTGATGACATGAAACTGGGAGGATTGGCTGATTCACCTGAAGGCTGCGTGGCCATTCAGCAAAATTTGGACAGACTGGAGATCTGGCCAAAGAGGAACCTAATCATCTTGGAGTCCTGGTAGACAACAAGTTATGCATGGGACAATAATGTGCCCTTGTGGCCAGGAAGGCCAATGGTATCCTGGGGTGCATTAAGAAGAGTGTGTCCATCAGATTGAGGGAGGTTCTTCTCCTCCTCCTCTGCTCTGCCCTTGTGAGACCTCACCTGGAGTACTTTGTGCAGTTCTGGGCTCCCCAGATCAAGAGGGTCAGAGATCTACTTGGGAGGGTCCAACAGAGGGCTATGAGGATGATTAAGGGAGTGGAACATCTGCCTTACAAGGAAAGGCTGAGAGACCTATGGCTTTTTAGTCTGCAGAGGAGAAGACTGAGAGGGGATCTAATTAATGTCTATAAATATAGAAGGGCTGGGCATCAAGAAGGGAGGGACAACTTCTTTTCACTTGTGCCCTGTGATAGGGCAAGGGGCAATGGATTCAATCTCGAGTACAGGAAGTTCCACCTCAACATGAGGAAGAACTTTACTGTAAGGGTTACAGTCTGGAACAGACTCCCCAGAGAGGTTGTGGAGTCTCCTTCTCTGGAGACTTTCAAAACTTGTCTGGATGCATTTCTGTGTGATCTGCTCTAGTTTTGTCCTGCTCTGGCATGGGGGTTGGACTCAGTGATCTTCGGAAGTCCCTTTCAACCCCTAACATTCTGTGATTTCTATATGCTATTTATGCTAAAATAAGCTATTTTGTAGTTATTTATGGTATTTATTCCTCTTATAAGTTCTTCAGAATTTCTACAAGTGGTTCCAGTGAGGAATAGATTCCTGAATATAGCATCACTTTTTGACAATTGTCTTATTTCTATAATAAATATACATTTCTGTTCTAAATACTGACCATGCTATACAGGGAACCACTGATTTTAATTTCTGGCTTTGATCTAATGTGTTTCTTGAGGCTGTCTGATCACTGTCTTGCTTTCTACTCCAAGAGAAGTTGTTAGCTGAGATGTGAGTCACAGCTGTGCAACATGACAGAGGGAAGTAGGCTTCTTACTGCTCTATCTTACTTCAGGCAATCTGACTGCAGAAGACTTGGACCTTTTATGTCCTAGCTCCATTAAAGTCCATAAGTATGTCTGCAAGCCTGGAGCAAAAGAAACACTAAATCTTTCTAAGCAAATCAAGTGACCAGGTCAAAACTCATAGCCTTCAGTCTTTATTCATGTAAAAAATGATTGGACAATGGAAGACAGTAAAACTAGTAGTATTGAATGGGTTTATGTAATGTTTAAACTTTTATCCTTTTCCTTTTCAAGACTCATTTCTGTGAAATGCTTGAAATGAAGATAGAAATTGAGGGGAACTTGCAGCTTGAACATCTGTGTACTTCAGCAGTGCCTCACCTCTGGGCATGATGTGATGCTTTACAGTTATAAAAAGGTTTATTCCTGTATTTCTGCTGAGGGAGTTACAGTGATATAAAACACAGAAGTGGCACAGAGAAGTCTCAGGTCCTTGTTTATAAATATATAATGATGTCTCTATTCCAAAAAGCTTACAGCCATATACTGGGATTACTGTATATAATCCAACTGCTTTCAACAACAGTCCTCACTGTAGTAAGCAGTGTCTGTTAGTGCTTGCTAAACCTGAGGTGAATGCAAAGCCTTATGTGGTTTTACAACTGAAATTCTTGACAGAAGAGGTATTTATCAGAAGCTACCTAAAAAAATGCAGAGCTTGTTTCTGTTGTATACATATACCAGCTAAATCATCACATTAACTTGATAACTTTATTTTACAATGTTTTATTATCAATGTAGAGATCTACATACTAACATTTTATTTTTATGCTCCTTTAATCTGTTCTCTTATGCAGCAAATGCTGACATTTAAAAGTTGCCATTCCTTTTTTATTGCTGGCTTTCATTCCTCTAGAGCAGACTGAGTACTATATTTGACGAGCATACGTATCATGTGCTAGTACAGGGGCTTTTTCAACACTCAAGACTAATGTAAAAATGTCTGCCTGGAATGTCTAGAAATTGCAGATCATTATTTGTGGATAATATATTCTTTTGTAATGTGAATTTTATGTCATGATATCTCCCCAGCTTAAGCGAACACATTCTCAATTTCCTCTGCAGCAATAGTGCCTCTTTCCCTATTAAAACTGTGTGCTCTATTAGCTTGACGAGGGCATCTAACTAAAGAATTCAAAGATCATTATGCAAAAAACTTCAGAATCTCAGGCAGCTGTTAGGTGTGAATCTTTACATGTCAGATGCTCTCCAAACAGTGTGAATAAGCACTGCTGCCCTGATTTGAAAGTGGGCAGGCAGAGGGGCTCAGTGAGTGACAGGCCACAAAGGCAGGTAACACCACAGGTCGAACTGGAGTCCTAGAAGGAATTTCAGATGCCTAGGGCTGTGCATTAAGATTCTTGCTATCAGTTACTATATCCCTAATACTATATCATTAATCACCTGACTTTTACCACCAACTCAGAATAGGATAAAATCAAACCTTAAGTACAATTTTTAAAGACAATTCTTTTATCTGTTTTGAGATGAAAAAGCAACTGGAAACCTTTCTTTTCTCTAGTAAGAGGAATCTCTCTTCAGTTGTTCTGGATGAGGTTTTTTACTTCTGATTTTAACAGAGATATGTAAAGAGAGAAGAATGCAATATGCTGAAAACCTTAATCCACCCTCTGACACTTTCTGATACACCTTCGTTTCTCATAAAATTGGCTCCTGCACTTCAGCCCAACCCGTAGTTTCTTGTGGCTGTGAATTACGATTACAGCTCTTCGCCCCTATAACAGTTTTTACACTATCAGTAAGGACAGACTTTTATTGTTGACCTAGATATTGTAGTGTGCTGTTTTCTGAAGGCAACTGAACAGAACTGGTGGCAGCAGTGGGAAGTGTCATCCAGGAGTATAAGAATACATCTGTGAATCACTCTTAGGTGTTCTGTTTGCTTCACTGATGTGTTTCCCTGTATGTACAATGTGTGTACTGGTATTTCTGTACTTCTCTATGCATTTGTTTGTGGCTTTATTAATGAACTAACACATTAGAGAACACAGTAATAGTTTGGGATGGAAGATACTACAAAAGTGCAAAAAATTCCTGTCTCAGTAATGCTGATGGTCTGTGTCATAGTGAGCAGAACTTTCCAGTATTGCATCGGCGTGATTACCCTGCCACTCCCCATCCACAAAGGAGAATAATCCTCCTTCAGTGCCAGCACATACACAATACGCACATTCAGACAGGATCCAAAACAAGTTTCAATAATGATTTCCTCTCGGTGTCTAAGAAAAAGACTTCCAACAACAATTGTCATGGATGAGAGAGGATAACATGATAGATTGTGGAACAATATTAGGACTGATCTAAGCCTCAGCTTTATGATTCATGATCATATCAGAATTATGGAAAGATTTATATTTGGCTATTGTTACTGACATTCATGATTTTCTTTTTACATACTCCCCTGTGAAGTGCATTTGTAGCTATTCTATATACAGTTTAGCACTGCAGTCATATCTATCAAACTGATAATTTTTCTATTACTCTGTTATTAACTTCTCACTTTTTTGCCCTGTCTTTCATACTGTTTTCTAAGTTTATTTTCTTTTGTTAAATCTAATTTTTAAGTATGTTGCCTGTGTCAGTCTCTCATCAGGGAAAAAGCATGCCTGCAAAGAGTGTTAAGCATTTGTAGCACCACAAAAGTAGTTTGTTTCTCTTTAAAAACAAATACACTACATACTAATTAAACAAACAAGACATAAGAATAAAATACAATAAAATATAGCTGAAATATAGTAAAATTTAATTATAGAATAGTTAACACATCATGTGTTCTAAGGACCATATACACAAGTAACAATTTGCCTTCCGGGGCAAAAAAACCCAAAACAACAAAACCAAACAATGGAGGAATAGGTAGGTGGTGGAAAAATCAGAAGCAGTTTTATATGAATCTTCAATTTTACTCTTGAATCTTCCTGTGTTCTGGGTCTCCCCAGGACCATGACATAAATTAGGCAGTCTTCATGTCTGCTCTATTTCCGTGCAGTATAAAAAAGGCCCCAAAACTGCTGTGGCAGCCAAGAACAGCAGGAGCACTGTGATACTGCCCACACCTCTCTTCTGCAGTTCCCAGCTCCTGGGTAGAGAACAGTTGCCAGGTCATTGGCAGCAGCAGACTCTTGGCTTTAAGGGTATTTAGCTTAAATGACAAGTCATTTCAGCTTCCATCTGTATGAGGGAACATGGACATACAAATGTGGCAAAAACAGCCTTTCAGTTCACAGCAATAGCTATGATCTTTTCCTCACTGATGTGAAATATCTGAGAATTATCTTTGCTTTGCAAAAGAAAAATGGAAGACAGTGTCATGGAATTCTCTGTCCATCTATAAGGTTGCATTGTGAGGTATCAAAATAATTTAGAAATGTTCTGAAATTAATAGGCGATCAAATCACTGGAAAAAAACACCCATGAGATTACATTATATAGATTTCAGTGAATTCATCATCACTTTGCAGAAGCAGCATGAGCCTGGGCCCTTTCCCTGCACTTTCTCTGAGGAAAGGATGGTATGCAAACAAAGGGAATAGTGGTCTATGCATCAGTCTGACTAGAAGCTTCTCTGCCAGGTAGAATTATGACAAGAACTAATTATAAAATGAAAAGGGATCTGGGATCATTGGACCTGCTCTGCTTGACTTCTATGTCAGTAGTTCCTGAAAATAAGTTTTGCATGGGAAAGAAACCCAAGGCTTTTTGTAGCCTGACAGTCCCTGGGCTGCCTCTTCCTGTGAAGATGAATTGTGTACTGTCTGGAGCTAAAACTGCACTGGTCCGGAACTTACCTGCAGAGTTAATTAATGTCATAGCATATCGGGAGGAGAAAGGGCAGCATGAGGGTCCATCGTTTAAGGGAAATGTTCTGGCTCCTCACTGTGCTGCCACAGTAAGTGAGAGGGACTGTCCCATGGCAGGCAGTTGCCTGGGGAAAGTGGGCATCTACCCCCAGCAGCACATCAGGAACATTGTAAGTTGTCTCTGGTTAACTTGAGTTACATCTGCTCAGTCTATCTGTAGAGCAAGTGTAATGTCACATGAACATGCTTCATGAGGTGCAAAGAATTAGACTGGTGTGTGATGGTGGACAGGTGCTAGGATTGTTAGACTGTGTCAGGAGTTAAAGACAGGATCAAAAATGGCGTCAAGAGGTCTGTTTTTTGTTTGAGGGGGTTTACCATGACATAGTAGCATGGCTACCAGGTCGGTATGCCATCAGTGAGGTGATGGACACGGCTGGTGTTGGGTGATGCCCTGACTCATGTCCATGATGGATGCTGACTGGAGACAGCAGGGTGGCCTCCCTGCTCCTCCTGTGGCCTGCATACTGCTGCCAGCCCTGCTCGCAGCATGAGGCTGCCTGATTTTCTCAGCAGTGCCAGCGCATGACACCGCATTTCAGCAAGGCTCTGACTGAATAATATTTTTTAAAAAAAGGGACCCCACTGAGGGCTTCCCTGGTCCTGAGGCGGAGGGGCCCAGAGGGAACCCCCCCGTTCCCTGACTGGGTTAGTAGCACAAGCATGGCGGCCTCCCCTCCTCGGGGGTGAGCGATGCTGAGCGGCGCCGAGCGCTTCCGAAGTTCTTCCTAGCTCGACGGAGAAACCCGAGCGCTTCCGAAACTCTTCCTAGAGCGACGGAGAAACCCGAGCACTCCCGAAGCCCGATCAGCGCCGCGCGCCGTCTGCCCGAAGAGGCCCGAAGCGGTAGCGCTGAAGCGGCTGCCTGTGAAGGCGGGGTGTTGCCGAGCGGACCCGAAGGCGGGGCCGCGGGGGCCGAGAGCAGCCCGGCCGGATGTGAGTGGAGCGGCCGCTTCCTGTTTCCCCG
>JANHFX010023918.1:0-37130 GCA_027560015.1 Chloroceryle amazona
ACAGGCAAGAGACACTAGCAAAGCTCTGAAAGTGCTGTCACCTGGTGCAGGGAACCCCCACACTAACAGGGATATCTGGCTTTTCCTGGAAGCACAAATAGACAGGATTTTTTTTTTTAATCAACAATCTAAATTAAGAGGATATTCCAAAATAAGCTTGGCCATTGACATGGAGAGGCACGGCACAGGGCAAACTATATCAGACTAGCCAAAACACAAATAAATGAAGATGTGTGGATGGAAGCAAGTGAAGAGAAAAAATTAGCTCTTGCACATATGCACAGCAAGTGAACAGTTTACATCACTATGTCCAGCTAGTCTGCAGCCATCCACATCTGCTCCCTCCTGTAACTCCACAGCTGTCCTGGATGAAGTAATGTTGTCTTACATATCTATTAAAATTAAGTTTAAACACTTTAGACTTTATCATTTAGTCATTGTTCATCCTAAAAATACATTTGCAAACTTCAGCATGGATCTTGTGTGTCTGCCTTGGGAAAAGTAAACCAATGTCTCTTTCTTCAAACCTTGGACCTTATTTAAGCAGTTAATAATGAAGACTTTATTCCCTAAGCCCACTTCCTTCCCTCTAAAATGAACACAGCATCCTCTTAATGGAGGCACTAGTCTTCACAACAGCAGCTCTGACTGCTCATCTACTGTCAGCAAATAGATTAGTCACTAGAAAGCAACCACAGAGTCATAGAATGCCTTGGGTTGGAAGGGAGCTCTAAAGGTCATCTACTCCAACGCCCCTGCAGTAAGCAGGGACATCTTCAACTCGATCAGGTTGCTCAGAGGCCGGTCAAGCCTGACCTTGAATGTTTCCAGGGTTGGGGCCTCCACCACCTCCCTGCACAACCTGTTCCAATGTTCCACCACCCTCATGGTAAAGAGTTTCCTTATGTCTATACACATGTTGAAGAGAACACACCTGTTGAATACAAGAGGAAAACAGGCAGCGGGCAGCAACCTGGCCTATCATTTATGGGGAACAAAGTAAGCAGGATTCTAAAGTAAAAGATGGCCATGTACAAGCTGATGCCTCCTGATGGATATAAAAGATCTATTCAGAAACTACTTTGTTGTCCCCTGTCAAGGGGAACCTTAGGGTTAGTTTGGGCTTTTGCAGAAAGCAGAAAGTTTACTGGTAGCTCACCAGCCAGTTAGCTTCTGCTCTCCCCAGAGAAAACCATGAGCCTGTCTTTCTAAATGTTTATTGACAATATTGCACTTGTTAGTTTGGCCAAGACACTGATAACACACTCACTGCTGTGGAACGGACTCCCTCACAGCAAGCAGAGGTAAAGAGGGCAGGTACTCAAAGGAATTGATGATACTTAGAGCTCAGTGCTTGGCAATATGAACCAAAGGCCTAATAAATGTGAAATCTTTCAGAAACTGTTCTCAAACACTCCAATGTTTTACTATTGACATCACAAGCTGGATTTTCTACCCAGGTAAAATGTCTTAAATCCAGACCAATCTATAGGCATAGACCTATAGATATAGGTATAGGTATGTCAATGAAAAAGAAGGTTAAAGAAAACATACCCCCCTGAAGAGTAAAAAAGGTGGGCCAGTAACAACAGATGAGGAGAAGGCTGAGGTTCTCAATAAATTATTTTCCTCAGTCTTCACTGACAACCTCTGTCCCAACACCTCCCAAGTTAAACCGCAGGGTGTGGACCAGGGTGGTGATGTCCCTCCCACTGTATGTGAACATCTGGTTCATGACCACCTGAGGAACCTGAACATACATAAGTCCGTGGGACCTGATGTGATTCATTCCAGAGTCCTGAAAGAATTGGTTGATGTAGTCACCAAGACAATTGCCATCATACTTGAAAAGTCTTGGCAGTCAGGTGAAGTCCCTGGGGACTGGAAGAAGGGACACATTACACCCATTTTTAAAAAGGGTAGAAAGGAGGACCCTGAAAACTATCACCCTGTCAGCCTCACCTCCGTGCCTGGGAAAATCATGGAGCAGATTCTCCCAGAGGTTCTAACAAGGCAAATAGAGGACAGTGGGGTGATGAAAGACAGCGAACATGGCTTCATCAAAGGCAAATCCTGCCTGACGAATCTAGTGTCTTTCTATGACAAGGTGACTACCTCAGTGGACAAGGGACGACCTATGGATGTGATCTATCTGGACTTCTGCAAGCCTTTTGACATGGTCCTCCACAACATCCTACTCACCAAGTTGGAGAGATACAGATATGATGGGTGGACCATTCAGTGGATAAGGAATTGTCTGGATGGCCACATCCAGAGGGTGGTGGTCAATGGCTCAAAGTCCAGATGGAGGCCAGTGACAAGTGGTGTCCCTCAGGGGTCTGTACTGGGACCTGTTCTGTTTAGTATTTTCACCAATGATATTGTCAGCGGGACCAAGTGCTCCATCAGCAACTTTGCAGAGGACACCAAGCTGAGTAGTGCTGTCGACAGGCTGGAGGGACGGGATGTCATCCAGAGGGACCTGGATAAGCTGGCGTGGTGGGCCCAGGTGAACCTCATGAGGTTTAACAAGACTAAGTGCAGGGTCCTGCACCTGGGCCAGAACAATCCTCACTATCAATACAAGCCTGGAGAAGAGGCAATAGAGAGCAGCCCTGCAGAAAAGGACTTGGGGGTGCTAGTAGATGAGAAGCTGGACATGAGCAGCCAGTGTGTGCTTGCACCCCAGAAGGCCAATTGCATCCTGCGCTGCATCAAGAGAAGTGTGGCCAGCAGATTGAGAGAGGTGATTCTGCCACTCTGGTCTGGTAAGACCTCACCTGGAATACTGTGTCCAACTCTGGAGCCCTCAACACAGGAAAGACATAGACCTGGTGGAGCGGGTCCAGAGAAGGGACACAAAGATGATCAGGAGGCTGGAACACCTTTCCTGTCAGGACAGGCTAAGGGAGTTGGGGTTGTTCAGCCTGAGGAAGAGAAGGCTCCATGGTGACCTAATAGCAACCTTCCAGTACCTGAAGGGGGCTTACAGGAAGGCTGGAGAGGGGCTGTTTATGAGGTCCTGTAGTGAAAGGACGAGGGGTAATGGGTTTAAATTAGAGAAGGGCAGATTTTGATTGGATGTCAGGAAGAAGTTCTTTACATTGAGGGTGGTAGAGCAGTGGAAGAGGCTATCCAGGGAGGCTGTTGAGGCCCCATCGCTGGAGATATTTAAGCTGAGGCTGCACAAGGCTCTGAGTAGCCTGGTCTAGTTGAAGGTGTCCCTGCTCGCTGCTGGGGGGCTGGACTAGATGACCTTTGGAGGTCCCTTCCAGCCCTAGCCATTCTATGATTCAATCTCAAAATTATTTTCTTCAGAATGTCTCTAGATTTACAGAGCTCAACAGCAGAATTTCACTTCATATTTGTTCTCTTAGAATTGATATTAGAAGGCTTGTGAGGCTTCTGCCTTAATATATATTTAACACATGCTTTATCTCAAGAGACGAGGACTGTGGAGGGGGAAGGCCTGGTTTGCCAAGAACTGCATCTGCCATATAACCACCAGTATTTATTTGAGGGGGAAAAGCGATGTGCAAAAATAGGTCTAAACCTCATTTATCCCCTCACACAGCTGGACCATTTGTCACCAGGGTAGGTGACCCGAGGGATACTCTTGATTAAGCTGGCTACCAAAAGCTTTTAGGGGCAGGAGATGACCTTACTACAAGGGACTGCCAGAGTCCCAGCCTAGCCTGTGGTGACTACAAAGGCTGTTCCACTGGTGGTACTCAACACCTCCTATGCTATGTCTGAACCCCTGCAGCTGACCACACCAACTTTTGACTTTCCAGGCAACAGGTCATAGCGCAAAGAATAATCCACTTTCTAGACTGTTTCCAAGGATAAAGAGTCTTAGTTCAGGCATTACCGAATTACAAAGCCCCAAAATTACACTGCTGAAGTTTAATTAAGCTATCAGTGGCCAAGCACCAGGTGCTGATAGTAATTCAGCTATGCCACATGTTGTCAGTTCTGTGCAAGACTGCAGCATCTATAGCAGGCAGCAAGGCAATAATCAGGAAGGAAGAGATGCTTGAGGCCCTATAGAAATCCAGGTGTGTAACAGCTCTGTTTTGAAGCCATCACAGAGGTGTTTTCATTAGAATACAAACAAGCTCATTGGACCAACCCTATCACCATCCTGAAAATCCCCATGAAGCTGCCTACAGAGAAGTACAATGCAAACAGGCCCCACTTGCAACTGAAGTTGAAACTATCAAATCTCCAAGAATACGAGGTACATGCTGAGAAAAGGTTTGGGGTGTTACTCTAGCTACAGAGGGAAGGGGTACTTCATCATCTGCTGATAGGTACGTGTCAAACATAGTTTTTGGGTAACTAACTGCAAAAGATAAATCTGGGGGAAGCTAACCAAAAGACGGGCACCTCTAACAATTGTCCTGTGAAGTTTATGTGAAGCAGTAATACAAAAACCGTCACAGTCAGATCTTTGTCCATGAGGGTAAGAATCCAGCTACATGCACAGAATCTTTGGGACCTGGCAAGAGTGGCTAGGAGGTAGTATAGGACATTATTTCCTTTTATATGTTTTATATAGAGCACATAGCGGGCCAATTAAAAAAGATACATACTGGTGTTTCTGATGTATTTTTCCTTGTAAAAGTCATTTAGGAACAAAGCATTTCAAAACACTGGCATTTCTATCTAAGACAAGTTCATGCTTCCACCCAGCCCTGTACAGATGGTGAGTGTTTCTCAAGATTGCAAGGTCATGACTAGACCTGGCAAGTGAAATACAAAACATTAGAAAAACACCACACTGCTCACAGCAACACCCCTTTACCTGGCCAGGCCAGTAAGAAACTGCAATTATAGAATCAACGTCTTGACACTGTATAACATACCTTTCGTTAGTGGAATTGGTTCCCATCCTCCAGAGCCTGGTTCGCACTACGGTCAGAAACTGGTTTGTTCTCCCTCACCTCAGAGCAACTGAACTTCTATCAACACAGAAGGAAAGTGAAAAGTTTGGTAAGCACTCTAGAAGACTATATTATCTGAAAACATGCAATAAGAAGAAAAATTTCTTTTACCTTAAGCCAAACACTGTCATATCTGTGTAGGCTCTCAGTGGTCTTAGTGCTGTGGTGTCTTGATTTTGTTTTTAACCTCTTCAACTGGGATATTTTATTTTCCTCCTTCAGAGAAACCTTAAATAGCAGTTCTTCCTTATGCAGGACTCCTCATTTGTCACTTCCAAGTAACAAGTAGATGGAGGCAGCCACCACTAACCCCGGAACAGCTATCAGGAAGAGCTTATGCCCATTGTCCTGGTTTGAGTTAGAACAGAACTAATTCTGTTCAGTGATTTTACTTTTCAGCTCAGTCTCTTAAGTAACTGCACTTTCTGAAGTTAACAGCAGATTTTTGCAGTGCCTGTTTCTAGCAGTGATAGGCTTGACATTTATAGTTGCTACCAAGGCTCAGTGTGCAGAAAGGCTCTTGCTTACACTTGCTCCTTCCTGTGCAGGAGCAAGGTCACTGCTAAATCTTGTGTACTATGTTGGCGGTGCAGAAAGTAAAAGGTTACCCCTGCAGGGATATATACATATATGTATATGGAATATTCCATCCCATATACATCATATTCACAAGGGTCAAGTCCTCTTCAATGGCCAGCATCTGAGGAGGACTCTGTTCAGCCTTCGATCCTGATCTGTGTTCCTGACTCCAGTTCCAGAATCCAGCTCCTGTCTGCTGCTGAATCCAGTCTGGGACTTCCTCAGCACCTGCTCCACAGCATCAGTGGTGGTGGTGATGCAATTGCCATCAGGGGCGTTGGGTTTGATTCTATAGTCCATTGCATTATTATTTTCATTAAAGCTGTTCTAGCTTTCTTTTCTAATCCATAAGTCTCTCTCCCTTACTCACTTTCTCTTCCTTTTTGGGAAGAAGGAGCATCTGTTAAAGGTCTGCTGCTTGGGTCTGACCCTAAACCTTGACATCCTTGACACCTTTCACCTATCCTGTGAAAGATATGTACATTGCAAAATATCAGAATGGTATTTTTATTTCCACATGACAAGGCAGACCCACACCATAACTACACAAAGACAAACACAGGAAGTAAGATGTACAAACACATTTTCAGCTCAAATACCAACATTTCTGGGCATGCTGCCCTGAACAGTCTGGTGTTTGAATAGATACCAGCTCTTGGATAGATTTCTGTACTTTCAGAAATAAAAACGCCTCTCAGAAATGACATTCATCTTGGCCTTTTAGAGCTAAGAGCCCCAGAATGGCACCGATTGGGCTCCTGCTTTTCTACTCATGGCTTCCTATGAAGGCCAAGGTGAGGGGCAGCAGCCAAATTAGAGAGGGCTCTTATACCATAGAGGATGTACATGACTGATATATGTTTTGAGCAGCCACCATATGACTGAAAGTTGAGCTCCAGGGATGCTCCAGAGCCACAGCATCAAAAGCATAGCACCAAGTGAGCAAGCAAGCCACTACAGAAAGCTCAAAACTCACATGTTGAATGCTCTTGTTCCATGAGGTATATCAACATTGGCCTGAAAAAACAAACAAACAAGCAAACAAACAAACAAATCTCCAAACAAACAAAAAAACCCACCCCAAATTTGAAAGCCATTTGCTTTCAAGTAATAATCTGCATGCAAGAGAAGCATATTAAACTATGCGCTCAAAGAAGAAAGGGTAAAGTAGGTGTAATAAAACCACACAATCTAAGATGAACTGTAACATTCTGTTCTCATGGACATCAACACTGCCACTCTTACTGAATTCAGAAGTCCAGGTGTTTGTTGATAGAAAACAGAACATCCACCTTCATTTCAGGAAAGTGGAAATACTGTGAAAGGATACCAGAGCCTCCCATTAAGTGGTGTAAACAGTGACAGAAGAAAGCAGTACTGTACCTGGACTATGCTGTGCTGTGTGGCTCAGGTAATGAAGAGTGGTTTTCCTGCCTTACATTGCACACACTGCACTGTCTTCAGTGGGAGTCTGATCTATTTGAATCAGATTAATGCTGTACTGCCCTTTTGGAGCAAAACTTTCTGGCTACAGCTATCATGAGAACATGGCATAAGGGGCTTCATTCTAAATGGGCAAAGCTTTAATTATCCTTTAATTTTTCAGCCACACTTTTGAGTCCACAGTGTAAGCCAGTGCAAACACTTAGACCTAGCTCCCTGTTTTCCAGACATCAGTGGATAAATGAATGCTTAAGTAGTATGCTTTCTCCTCTAGCTGAAGACAGCTGGATGCTTTCTCACCCTCAAGCAACCAAATGTGGTAAAGACTCAACTCCTCTTTTCAATAAAACACCTCATGTTACTCACCAGTTATTACTTAGTTTATAAGGAATAAAAATGATTAAGCACACTGGCTACAGTATGCACAGTTTAATAAACTGGACTAATAATTTTCCTGGCACCACAAAACGTCACATTTTTGCATGATGATCAGTATTGAGGTATCTGAAGCAGAACAATTGATCTGTGTCGGAAAGTGACTCGCTTTCACAATTAGCCTAGCTAGCTTCGTTAAGCCTACTTCTCTACCACACATTATTGCCCTTCGTACCAAAGCCATACTGTTACATTCCAGGTCATCCTCACAGACAACAAGTACTTATATGGGAGAAAGTTAAAGGAATGTCTGGCAAATATATTCTAGTGTATATTCCTTATTGTCCTTTTTAAATATTCCAGTGACTAGACCATTATTTCCAGTTCCCAGCAGGTGCGGATTGCAGCATCAGGACCTACTGCACCAAACAGCTGGCCTCTCAGGTTTCAGGCTTTGTCTTCATCCTCACACTCATTTGCAGTATCTGCACCTACACAGTTGTGTCCTCTGGCCTGAAAATCTGTCAGGAGAGCTGAGGTAGAGGAACAATTTCTGTTGGGACACTGCTTTGAAAAACCATGCTTATTTCCTAAGCACTATTTTAAATGAGGCAAAATAGAAAATAAACCAAATATTACCAAATAGAAAACAAATATTTGAGAAAAGCTCTCCTTCAGACAACTCTGCATTTTTTCAATGGGCAACCAAGCTGCTATAGATTAAAAGTAGCCAGTTTCCAAATACCTGGAGACACTGAAACAGTTTGGGACAGCTCTGTTTAGTTTCAAGTTGTCTACAGAAAAACTGCACTTAGCAACAGCTCTTTTCTCAGTAATTCTGTGCCTGCTCCTAGGGGCAGTTTCTGTTTCTGCCACTTCATCTACTTTCTTTCATATTTATGTCTATTTATAATAAATAGCAACAATTGAAAAAAAACAAACACAAACCAATACAACACATTAATTGTATGTTAGATTCTGGTAGGATATTTAGCCTAATTTTAATTCCTACACTTTGAAGGGAGATTAGTTTTATGCAACACTGAAACCAAACAGATTTCTGTAAGGCATTTAGCACAGGGGTATGAAAGCTTTCAGCTCCACTAGCACAGTGATCAATAACATGATACATTACTGTTATGCCAGAGCAAGAGACATATGGCCCTGTAGCTGCACATTATAATTAACCACCAATTTACAACAGAAAGAAGATAGACTGTTACATTCAATTAACTTGCCTTCCTTCCAGCTGACAGGCAGCTGAGTGCTGAACACTTAATATACTTTTTACAAATTTCCTTCTCAACAAGCATTAGAATTAGCACAGATCAACTATGACAGCAAAACTCTTATTTCATCTATACAATACAGTAGGTTATAAAAAGTTAGGATTTATCAGTTTTATGAAGTAGCTAACCAGCATTTCTTTTATCATACATTCTCCTATAGCTCCATGTAGTTTTTTCAAATAATTCAGTCACCTACTATATAACTCTAAAGAAAATTTTCCCCTAGAAGCATATGAATTGGGATGAGTTCAGCTGATGACTGCCACATGCACACCGAAGAGGCACAGTAACAGGTGAAAAGTGACACAAGTGCCCCATGTTTGCTATTGAGGGAGAGCTGGTGTTTTCTGTCATGCTGTTTCTAAGAGCATTTGCTGAATATCAGCCCACAGGGAAAAGACTGAGCACCCTGAGCCTCCTTTTTGACTTTCTTCTGTGTTCCACATGACACCTGCTGTCATAGGAGCTCAGTGTTTTATTTGACCTGACGTTTTGACTTTCCTGTCAAAATAGTGCAGAGGTTAGAAGAGGTGACTGGCAAGGCTAGGGCAGTTTACTCCAGATAATGAGTTACCCACTGAGTAGGTTGAGAGATTTAAGCAAATGTAGTCACATCAAATCACTGTAAGACTGTGACTGCTAGAAGGAGTGACTTCAGGAATGTAACCCTGCCACGCTTCACATCATCCACCCAGGTAACGAAAGCTGTACGTAAAACATTTAATGCAAGTATTTGCATAAAGCACAGCACAAAACACACATGGGGGTTTCTGTTATATTTGCTTGAAGCCTCAAGAGAACGTAATGTGCTGTGATAACTAAAAGCTTAAAGGAGATCAGCCACTGACCTTGTGAGTCACTGGATTGTTTTTGGCATAGAGTCCACTCTACTCGCATCACATATGGTGGCATGTAAACGAATCTATGGGGGGTTCCCCTGGTGTCTGCGGTGAGAATGATGAACAGCTCAGGCTGTGCACTACCCAGGACGCCTGACTTCTCACTGTCAATTCAGAGAAGCAGTTGTGACACTGACTGTAGGAATATAATCTTACCATCTGTTTTGTATATGCATTGTCGTGTCCCTGTGCTGACTGGCCATGAGATGGCAATGTCAATCAACTTGAAAATTTTTCTTGGGTTTGTTGGTCTCAGCCGCAGTTCCTGCTCCTCCTCAATGATTTTTTTCCTTGTTCTGTTTTTATAGTTGAGGAATCTGTACGTGGACTTTTAATTCTTTTGCAAAAATTAAACTCAGTTTTGTCTTCCCATAATTCAGTCCATCACAAAAACTTGCTGATCCCACTAGGCTGTACACTTTCTTCTGCTCCCCCTTCTCTCAAATGAGATGCCCAAGTCCCAATCCTCCATCCTCATTGAGATCACTTCACACCCTGTAAGTTCAGATCTGACCAAAGGTGCAGCCTTTGCACTATTTTATCTATTCAATAAACTCCCTCAGATATCCAGCTGATGACTCATACATTCACCAAGTCCTCAATTTCATTGTCTCCTCCAGTTTAAGGGGCATCTCAACAGCCAGTCTAGTGGCCACCTCCTTTAAGAAAACAACATTCTTCACACCTGCTCATTGTCTCTTCTACTTTTCTTTAACTTTCTGCCAGAAGCAGTCGAGAAGTTCCTGACATTTTGGCTTCAGGTACCAGCCATGCATTTCTTGCCACCAAAACATGACAAGAAAATCATCAACGCTTAAACAACACAGCAGAGCACAGCCACAAATATTGCCGACAAAAGCCCTTCCAGTCCAACGTTAAATTGTTTCAGCATTGATTTCCCATGTTTGCTATTGTGGTTGTACCTGCACTTAGGTTCCTTTCCAAGGAGGAGAGAGGCACAAGTTACAGGGAGAGGGAGAGCAAGGGCAGAATTCCACAGCACAGACTTGATGGGAAGATGCCAGCCCTTGCAGTCAGGTGGGAGCCATGGGAGATGATGTTTCTTCTGCAACCTCTCCCCCCTCCAGTAAGCTCTCTGCTTTATGCTTCCCACTTTGTGCAACTTATTCATTCATTCATTTAAAGCTGCCTACAGAGACAGGCAGAAAGGAAGCACAGTAGACATTTTGAACTGCTTTTAAAGCTTTTGGTTTAGCCTCCCATTCACCTCTTTTCCCACAGCTCGGTACAAACTGTGCTTTATATGACATGTTCCTCCTTTCAAGTGTGAAACAAAACTTGTTCTGTGCAGTACCTGCTCTTATTAGAGTAGGAAGAAGTAATTACAGGGATTATGAATGTGGTACTAAATGTCAAGGCATATTAAAGCTTGGCATCCTACACTGGTAGCAGAAAAAAGTGAGTTCTCACAGATAACCAAAGAAGCCTAAAGTTATGAATGTGATGCAACATGCAAGGCAGTCAAGAAGCTGCTTTCTAAGAATCAAATCTCAGATTTGTCAGAGGATTCAGTTAGTGCCAAACAGGTATCATTCAGTGTAAGGAAGCTTTAACAACCTCTAGCAACATTTAAATTCAGAAGCTGATAAAGTTATTATATACTTTTAAGTGGGATCATGAAGCAAGAATGGCAGAAACAGGAATGCTTTAGAGAGATTTGTGCTCCAGTTCTTTCCTTCTTGCCTGGTTTAGGCATTTAGAAATGCAACTACTTCATGATTACTAAATCTGAACAGAGGTAGTTTGAATCTTAACTCCTAGCACCTGTCCACATGACTGCAAGCTGATCTTTACATCCTGGCCTACTACTAAACCAGATTTATTCTTCCTAGACATCTACCTGCTTCTGAGGCCTTTAGTGAAAATAGGACAGCTGCTGACATTCAGAGCTGCGCTGCAGTGACTGATGCCATGCTAAAGCTTGTTTTATCTTTCTGCTGTGAGAAGGGGGGTGTACAGATTCCTTTCAGTATAAAGCAGGAATGTGGCAGCAAGGCTAAGCCAGTTGTTCAGGATGAGAAGGATGCAAGAGATAGGATGAACTCTCTTCGGGTGTCAGAGAGCATCTCCCTGTCTCAGGATGTGCTGCAACAGTTTGATAGTGCCTGTATCTTTCTCCAGGTGATACAGCAAGAGTTAAAAGTAGTAGTTTAATTAAACAGCCATTGGATTGTTTTTCTTTAATGGCTGAAATGAGGAACATAAATCCCAATGAACTAACAGGTAAACAATCTTCAGGGGAAAATCAATGCTGTTACCCTTCAAAAGAGTTTCCATTTTGCTATTTATTACAGTAGACTTCTCAAACACCAACATTTTAGGAGCACGACTATCTGCTGAAAGCCAACATTTGGTATGACAGTTGGTTCACACTTGATTCCAAAATGTTATCATATATAATGTTATTGCACTTCAATTCTTCAATCCTTATTATTAGCAATATCTGAACTGCAAGTTATTAGCAATAATGAAACCACAGCACATTTTAACAAGAAAAATCAAAAGAAAGAAAATATTTAAATTGTGAGGTTTAAAATACTTATTTAAAGAATAAGTGCAAGATCCTTTACTATTTATATTCAAATCAATTTACTCTTGGCAGATAATACCACAAGGAAAATACACCAGTGACAGTACAACTTTTCATTGCATAGCTACATTTATTTGAGATGGTATCCCAGGTCATTGATGTAGTGGTCCAAGTCTTTGACAGCTCCAGTAGTCTCCCCAGGTTCTACAACATCCATACTCTGACTAGCTGAAGAGGAAACAGTATTTCTGGGTATATATGTATAAATATATATACATACATAAAAACACAGATTTTTTTTTTTATATATATATAATGTTTTAAATGAGTTACTGTTCTGTTTCTACTTTGATAGGGACCAGAGATGATATTCGAGTTTCATGCACAAGCAAAGTTTCTGCGAAAGCACTGAATGTCACGATTTTGGTTCACTATTTCTGTTGCAGAAACATCAGAGTATCATGTCCACACTGAAGACTTCTTGTGCCTATACAACACTGTTTACTTTGCTGTGGGTTACGGAGGTAGATGCTGGTATTTCTCACCTCCTCTGAAATCTATCCTTAGTGACAAAAAAAAAAAATCTACCAGTACAGTCCACACCAAGAAACTGCCAGCATCAGTCAGCATTAATGATGGAAAAAAAGGAGTAGGTAGCTTGCCAGAAGCAAGTCTTTCCACACCATTAAATTTCAGTATTGTCCCAGCAAATGTAGACTAACAGATGATTAAACACAACCTCATTTTAGGAATCAAGCTAAGAGAGCACCGTGCAATGTAAAGGCTTGTTTCACAAAGGTTTCTGGAATCACAGTGACATCTTTCCCCACTAACCTGCATTAGCAGATGTATTTATTACCTGGCTGCTGTAGGTTGGGAGAAAACCTCCATACTGGAGTCATCTTTAATACAGAGCTAGATTGACATAAAACATGAACAATAATTATTACAAGCTCAATGGAGGCACCTGTCTGTAAAGTCTGTAGAAACAAAGGTAATTTCTGTCAGTAGTTACTAACTGCTTGTGTCGCCTTTAGACATCCCCCTCACTGTGAGTTGTCCAGCAGGCTCTCAAGTATCCTTATCCTACATTAAGGGCTCTATCTGGGGGACCATTACTTTTGTATTCCCCGCCACATTTGGGGAAGGGAGGAGATATTCACTTTGTCTTTCACTAATAAATAACAATTCCAACCTGAGCCCATCTAAGAGCCCATTCTAAGCACGACCTTCCAACCTCTATAGCTGAAGTAGCAAATCTTTACACACAGGACAATCAGCATCAAGGCTAATTTGTATGGTTTAGAAAAGAACACGTTTAGCTTGTTCAAGGGTTCTCACCCATTTGTATGAAGGGAAAATGAGTTTTACCCATTCAAAAGAACAGGTTAAACACTGACATTTGAAAAAAAAAAAATAAAATTCAAGAGTGAGATCTCCCACTGCTGCCATCTGCTACAGCTCTTCTATTCACCCAGGTTTCTTTATAGTATTGCACCAGAGCCTACATTTGTAAGGGGAAAGGAAAGAAACCTTGAACAAAATGCAGGATTATAACCTTGGACTTAAGAACAGAACTTGCCTTGCATAGGAGATTGGTTCAGTAGAAGCCCACGGGAGACCACCCTGGAGAGAAGGGTCCAGGAGAGCTGGCTGATGCTGAAGAACTACCTCCTCCAGGCTCAATAACAGTCCGTTCCAACACAGAAAAATCAAGCAGTGGCACCAGAAGGCCCAGATGAACACAGAGGACCTATAGATGCAATATCCAAGTGTGCACAGGTGAATTTAAGAAAGCCAAAGGCCAAGTGAAGTGGAATCTGGCAAGGGAGGCGAAGGGCAACAAGAAGAGCTTTAGCAGAGATATCATCAGCAACAGCAAGATAGGGAAAAATAGGGCTCCACAGCTGAGTGGGGCAGACGACCTGCTGACAGAAGAGATGGAAAAGGCCGAGACACTCACTGCTGCCTTTGTTCCTGTTACCAGCAAGAGCAGACCTCAGGAACCCCAGGCCTCTAAGCATAGAAAATTGCCTCCACTGCCACGTTCAAAGGGCTGTGACTGGTGGTACAAAGCCCAGTTAGAGACATGGCCTTACAGGTGTATGCCAGAGGTCAATACCTGGGACAAGACAGTTTAACATCTTTATTAATGAAGGTTGGTGAGGGGATGGAGCTCACCCTCGGCATATTTGCAGATAAAACCAGGAGGAGAGCTGACATTCACATGGCGCAGGGACATCAATAGGTAGGAGACATGAGCCAACACATGAATCTCAGTAAGCTTGAAGGGCAATGCCAAGTCCTCCCCCTGGGGACAAACCACTCCAGACATCAGCACTCACAGAAGACAGACAGCTGGACAGCAGCTTCACAGAAAAAAAAATCCAGGGGGACCAAGGGAAACATGAGTCAGCCACAGTCACCCTTGCAGCACAGACTGCCAAGAGTCCCCAGAGCACCAGCAGGTCACAGAAACAGTGAAGACTGCTGGATAGAAGACACATTGCAGATGATGGCTGGGTAGCCACTCTTATATTGAGACCATCAAAACTACCAAGATGCCCAAGTAGTGCTACATTACTGACAGGACAAGCATCTACTACTGCCATCAACCAGGTTACAAGTCATCTGCTTGAACTCGCCTGTTACATGTCGGTGTTTTCTCAGACAGCTTTTTTCAGCATGGTGTCTTACCTCAAGAGGCTGCATTTGCAGGGCCTACACTCTGCTAAGTGGATATTCAGCGTATTCTAAGTAATGCAGTCAACCCTACTGTGAATTCTAGATGTGTATAATGGAAACTGAACACATAAGATAGCAATATATTTGTATTTCAACAAAGCCTGTAAAGAAACATTTTTTTCTGCTGTACAAAGTATCTACAAAAGCATACAAATTGAAAAAAAAGTTTATTTTACTGTTCAAATTACTGAACACTGAACAAGACAACTTTGTAGTTTATACATTAGGACCATAGGTTTTCACGTAGAATTAGGAAAACACTTCACTGTAAAAAAAAGGTGAAATACCATGTTACTAACACACAGCACACTGTCACACAACAAACTGAAGAATAAGAGAAAGTGTGGCACATTCCTTTAAACTCAGGTTCTCAGGTGAAGACAGACACCTATAGACTGATGCAGATATTCCACAGACTGGCAAATATGAAATGTACTCATCCAGTCTTATAGAAGTAGAATGATACAAAAGGCAGTATTTTACACACCTATATGCAACACTGAAAGCCTCAAACACTGGCAAAAGATATCAGACATAATAAAGGTAAAAATTTCTACAATACTCAGAGAAATCAGAAGAGAACTCCTTGGAGAAAAGTGTGGCTAAAAGTTACATATTTCTGTCCCTGACAAAGTTGTCAGCTATTCAAGGCAATTCAATGACATTCTGCTCCCTTCAGAGGAGTCATTGCAGCTCAAAAGCAAGTGCTTAGAAGCCACATGCTTTTTGCACAAATGTTACAGATTCTCACATGAAAAATAATTCTCAGCTTCCATGGAGTTTTGAAAGTGTTGCTGTTCAAACCCAACATTGGAAACAGTGCCCTTTCATTTATAACTGACCTCAGTGTTTTAAATGTCAGGGTTAAAACAACTTCTCTCATTCTAATTTGAAGTGGTTCACTCCTACTTAACATTTTTCCTGCAGATCATTGCAGCCATGGATGATGTCTGGCATGCATTCATCAGAACTACGCACTCCTGGCTAGACTAAAATATGGGATGTCTTCCTTACACTGTCAGAAAGCCACTACTACTTTAATACACATTTTTCATTCATCACTCTAAAGTGACCAGAATCCAAGAGCTTGACAATTTTAGAAATACTGTGAAAGAATTAATATATCTGCTTCCTGCCCTTCTTCTCTCACTGCTAAATCCTACACCATGAATATTTGGACAACAAATAATTCTGCCCTCCCTCACCACCAGCCGGTTGTTTGAGATTTTTTTTTTCTTTTCCATTTTTAAGAAAAAGAAAGAAAACCAAGTTTTATTACATCAGTAAAGAAATTCTTTAGACTTAATCAGTATCAAGGTGTGATGTCAGTTCACAAAAACACGCTCATTGTGTAAGCTGCAGCAGAGACCACTACATATTTATACAAAGCCACAGATGTATAGGAACAGCAGCCTTTAGTACCAAGAACCTTTCCTGTATCATTTTCTCAAAAAGTATGAAGCTTTATGTCATTTCAGCTGTACCAATATGAGCCTATGTCTCAGGTTCAAGCTGGACCACAGTTAGTATAATTAGCTAGATAAAATAAAAAGGATACACTAACTTTAACACTGCATGACTTGTAGACAACAGTACTGTAAACATTATGTTACTTATCCACATTTTATGGCATTTTAGATCCTTTGAAATTCAAATTATTTATAGCTAAAGTGACTAAATCTTCCCAATAAAACAAACATCTTTTATACCAACACCCAGCTTGAAAGTGTGTCTACTGTGGAAATAATCATGAACTAAATGAAACAAAACCAAACCAGCAAAAGTACTGAAAAATTCTAGTCTCTTAACACTAACTCACAACTACTACTGTCACCACAAACATTTCTCAGTTGTAATTATAATTACCTATTCTAGTTTATGCTTCAATTTAAATTACTGTAAAGTGTTTCCAAAGTATTCTTAAATGCTACATTGCAAGAGCAGATCGGGGGCAGCTCTAAGTTCTGCAGGTTATTTCTTCATAATATCTAGAACAAATTTCAAGAAAAAGAGCTCTACATTCAGTACAGTCTGTGTAGTGCGAGCCAATGTCTGCTGTCAGCTGCCTAAAACCACTCTATTGCTTGTGGTTCTGCATGCTACAGCAGCCGCATGTATTAGTCAATCTGAAACAAATGTACTGTCTCACATGAGAAAAACTCAAAAAAAAAAAAGAGCCAAAATTTTCTGCCGTACAAAGTATTTACAGAAACATACAACTTCAAAGAACCAATTTATTTCACTGGCCAAAGTAACACTAGAACAAACTTGTTTATACATTAGGAATGTAAGTTTTGATGCACAATTAAATTAAAACACTTCACTATAAAAAGGTGAAATTCTGTTACTAGAATAGAACAGTGTCACACAACGAACTGAAGAATGTGAGAAAGTGTGGCTCATTCATTTAAATTCAGGCTCTCAGCTGAAGATAACCATCTATAGACTGATGCAGCTATTCCACACATACTGGTGAATATTAAGAAATGTCCACATCTAGTCTGCAGTCTTAGAAGTAGAATTATTCAGCTTACTTGTTGTATAATTCCATCAACTACATCTCCTCACTTCTTTAATTAATTGCTATAAACCTGAATAACAGTGTCTTAAAAGTTACTTCTCCTTCAGTTTAAGTCCTAAAAGGATATCTAAAGTTATCTTCAGGCAAATAGAAAAGTCTACCAGAATTTTAGTGTTTCTTTTGTTACAAGGTTCTTGACAATAAGGGATCATTAGCTGCAGAAATCTGGACAGCTGGGAATGACCATGACTTAGATCTTCATCTTATTTCTCCACTCATAATAATATATTGTCTGTTTATCATCTAATAGCTGACAAAACCACTCCAGTAGCAGCATCTGCTTCTCCCCATTTCTGCATAAAACATTTTAATGTCCATTTTTAATTAAAATTCTAACATTAGAAAAGTTTTTATCAAGCAAGGTCACCAAAGTAAGTGATGGCTAATGTTTAGGTAACCTTTAACAGACTGCTGGTTTAGAATTTCAAACTGGAAGAATAATAGATATAAAAGACGAGGAATTACAGTGCTATTATATTTACAATATAAATTTCCCTTTGTGCTTGCAAGTTACTGAAAGTACACATCCTTTGGTAGTATTTTCTTAGTCTCAAGTAAGAAGTTCATGTTAAACATTCACACTCCTGATTTGTTTGTCAGTGCAAAGGGTTCATACCTTATTTCCTACATAACATTGTTATATAAGAACATCTCTTCCCCATAAATAAAAAAAATACTGCTGATAGTGACTTTTCAGTGAGTAGATTTGTGCCTGATAGTTAAGAGTTGGAAAGAAAAAGTCTGGCACACAATTCATAACTCTAAAGAGTGACTACTACAGTAACCGATAAGAATTACCATCCACAAGTACTGCTGCTATATGACTTTTGGCCCATTTTCAAAGACTATATAAAAAATAAATGCACCTATAACTCAGACTCATATAGGCATAAAGTATTACCAACATTGCAAGGTGCACTAATTACCATTACAAAAACCACACGGAAATGATGTTTCTAGTTTTAACGTTACATGTGAAAACAGCTTTCTCATGGCTAACATAAGAGAATGTGTGTTCTTACAATGCTGTTCCAAAGTTTCATGTCCATACTGCAAGACTCCTCTCAAATAAAAGAAGTACTTGCAGTTTTGCCTATGCCAAGTGGTAGAGAAAGAGCAGATCCTGGGGAAGAGGCTCTGTGTGTTCCCATACTGTGTGTTTGTAAAAAGCCACACATCCTGTCAGTGGCTGAACAACCAATCAATGCTTGTTCAGCTGGGGAAGCTGTAAACTTCACATGAAGCCATAAGCAGTCAGGTGTATAAACACAGTAAGTAAAAGAGGAACTTTCTAAGTTATTAGAAGCTGACACAAAATAATTACAACTGTTGACTATTCACTGTTACTGTCAAATGTGAGCCAAATAAGAACATATAGGTTTAGGAAAATAATGTGTAGCATATAGGGAGCTTAATGTACCAATATCAGCATAACCACTCAATATTTTATTTTTCATACTTGCCGATTTAAGATCAATCTGTTGACAAAGTTATGCTAATACTAGGAGGACGCTGCTGATTTGGTTGTTTGCTTAAAATTGGAAGATCTGTTCTTTCTGTCCCATATATCAGTTTTTCCTCCTGAAGGCTGCAAGCTGAAAACCTGTTTGCCTCTGTACCGGATACACTACCACGATTATTTGGAACGGTGACACCACTGACCTGCTCAAAGGATTTACTAAACAAAGTAGTGGTTGTTCTGGCCAGACCATGGCTGCCAGGCTTAGGCAGGGACTGGCTAGTTGTCAGCGTCAGTCTCTTCAGCGAGACAAGCTCCAGATTCTCACTCATGGCTCTCTGAGTTTGTTTTCGTGACAAGTGTTCTCTGCACGTTTCTCCTTCTTTTTCTTTTCCTCCACCTTTGCTTCCTCCAGTCCTCCGTTGGCTCTTCCCTAAAAGGTTCTTACTGCTCACGTTGCTGCTGTTAGATAGGGCACACTGACTCGTACTAGAAGTAGCCCTTGAGTAAAATCCTTCATCCATTTCAGATACTTCTATCAGTTCTTCTTGAATTGCTAAATCAGCATTACCTGTATCGTAGACAAAGAAAGAATTAACAATTGACTTCCTCACATTTATTGATTTTACATTTTGCTAGATTTTGATACTTACAAGCATGAAGCCATACAGCAACAGAACAGAGAACAGAAGACAAAACACTTACCTATTCCATTCCATTTTGAAATTAAGGTTCGTTAGGATATAAAGTTACAGTAAATAATGCTGCATTAACTAGATCAAAAAGCATGCCCACAATCTCATATTGTACTGCTTTAAAAAAGCAGCCTTGTTAATTCATGCAGGAGATTAGAAACATAAAGATTAGAAGATACCACAAAGAATGAAAAGTGTAAGTCTTATTTTGAGCGTGTGCTCTGATACATGATTTTGCAAAGCTCTAATTATAAAGATATGTGATCAATGCACCAGGACACCCAATATATGGCACCTGTATGTTTAAGCAACCCAAGAACACCTTAGGACTGAAAGGTCACCTTCTGCATCATAGGTCTGGTGGTATGAACTGGAAACTCAAGCAGAACATGAGATCTCCAGTACACTGTGAAAGGCGGAATTTGGGAAATCAGAGGTTCACAGAGAGATGCATTTCACATCCATTTTGATGGATTCTTTGCACCATTAGTCACCGAATTTTGTAAGCCAAATAAATATGTTTAATGAACTCAAAGGTACGTCATGTCTTAGTGTATTTTCTCCAGATTAAATAAATGTACTTACAAGTACGTCACCATGGTCTGTGGCACAGACAAAGCTGTGTGCAATACATGCATTTGTGTTATTACACATGCAAATATATTAACTGCATACTTTAATTCTCCAAACATGCAGCAGTGACCCTTTCAATCAACAGTGGTACCTTAGAGTGCAGCTATAAGTGCTCTGCTAAAACTGCACTCTGCCAGATGAGTTTATTCCATCCTCCATCATTTTTCTTACAGATTTTTGCCTCCTGATTTCTGGCATGACTTTGCTGTCAGTTCTAGGATCTGTAGCTGCTTCCTGTACTCCCTGTAAATGCTGAACATCATTCTCTGCTAGTGCTCTGCTTTTTTCCCCATTCCCGGTCCTCTCTCCAGCCACACTCGTGACACTAATCTCAGGTATGATAAAGTTGCCCAATTCAGTAGCATCATTACCATTCTCTGGTTGTTCTAGAATTAAAGATGGATAAGAAAAAAAAAAACAACACAAAAAACAACACAATAAAAACAACAAAAGATGTCTGAAACAAAACATGAAACAAAAGCCAATAGATACAGATGACTAAAGCATTATAAATTAAAGCAGATGTTCATATATTAACCTCTTGTTAATTAGCAGCATTAGTGAGTATGGAATTTTGCTTTATTTCTAAATTGCAGGATTAAATCTTCCAATTATTGGCCTGCACCCACACACTTGAAAGTCCCATGCTTGATCTTTCAAAACTAAGTTCTGAGGATCATGAAACAAACATTCAGAGATTACCAGAAATCAAAGAACTCTCCATAATTTTATGACTATATTCTCAGTATTATCATGCTGAAGTGAAACATTTTTACAATGAAAGGGCATATCAACTTCATCTCATCATGAAAGATTAGGAATTCTACATATATAGTGTCACGATGCTGCACAGTGGTCAGTCTGAAAACAGTGAAACAATGAAGCCAACTCAAGTGTACTTTGACTTCCAATTTCTTTCTTAATTTTGAAAAACTCTTTTCAACCAGATAGATTTTTACAAGTAGGAAAATTCTCCAGTTACTGAAATCAACTTATTCAGGTAAAACCTATGGAGTTTTGCTGAAGTTTTTGCCACCTACTAACAATATAACATAAATTTTGATCCTCTTAGGCTTTTTAAGCTACTTATTGACATCACACAAGCCAGTCATTAAGCACAGTTGGGAAAACAAGGATTAAGCCGAGGGGAGGGAAAGCACAACTTTCTGCAGCACTGGGGGGTGGTACATTAAGACAGAATCCAATGCAGCTTTGTTCTAAGATTACTTCATTCCATTTGGGTAAGTCATCAATAGCAGAGGTACAAGTGCTTGACCTCACCAAAATGTTATTTCAAGACAGTCAAAGATTCCTGCAAACATAGCCAAAAGTCCCCAAGCAAAGAGAAAACTTCACTGCTACTCCAAGTATGAGAATAATGGTTGTGTGTAAGCACAGGAGATTTAATAATGACATTTAGTGATAAGAATGTAACAGTTTCTAAAGCCATGGTAAAATAAATCCCAATTCTAAAGATGCCTTTCTACATTAGATTAAGACAGGTTTGACAAGGATGAAGTCTTGAGAAATAAAAAAAAAAGTGAAAAGAAAAATGGGAGTTGAAACTTTACAGAAACTCCAACAATATGCAAGTAACACATTACAATCCTACCAACCTGTCAGCTCTACAGTGTTTGAAGTACTCTCAGTGTCTGAATGTCTTTTTTTAAAGTATTCTGAATTGCTTTATCAGCACTAGTTCTACAACCACAAAACTGCATTCAGATGAAAAACAGACAAGCCATCAGTTACAGACAGTCACAGCACATCCTCCATGAAGATGCATATCACAGAAATACAAGTGAAGACAAGCAAGCACTACACTACATGATATGTAGTTATATATCCTACATGTGTTATTATGTGTGTTATATGCAAACACAATGACCACAAACTTGACAAGACTAAAAATGCGTTAAAAGCACAGCTGAGAATAAATCGAATCCCTGTGTTTTGTTCACAACACAGCTCTTTCAGACCTAAAATAAGGACTGCCCAGATTACACTGCCAGGTTGCTACTGCACGTAACAGAAGTTGGAGTACAAACATTTAACTGACAGTATACAGTCCAAAGCCAGGAAGTTATGATGAGATTCTTTTTCACAGCCGCAGCACTAATACATTTTAGTTGGAGGGGGATCCTCTCTTGCCCCCATCCCTATACTGAGGACTCTTGTGCAGGCAGAGCATCCTCCTAGGTCAAGCAGGTTGCAGTGCTGGTGTTTCACCAGCATTTGTGCTGCCTGCACTTACCATAATCAAGTAAGTCTCAGCCATCATTGTCCCCAGCTGCAAGAGCTATTCCTGATTTTATCTGCAAATGCTAAGCATCACAATTCTTTCTAACTAGTCAACTACTAATAGAAGTATCTCTTTAATAAGTTATAATATCCAAAGGGAATGTCATTAATAATTGCTGCTATTAGCCACTAGCTTCCTGATAGTTGGCAGGAAATGCAAGTTAGAACTGTATTCAAGTGCTATTCCTTCTAACAGCACTTTCTGCAAAGGTCTTCTATCGTCAGTAGCAAAGGTAGCAACTGAGCTCCACGAACTGCAATAGTAATGATAACATATAAATAATAATAACAATAATAATTATAATAATGTCAATGATAATACCCCCATCAAATATAGCTTTTTTTCTGAAAACATAGGACCAGAAATATTGGTGAGGAGAGATCTACACTCTCATTGGCCTAATTTTACTAGGGTGAGGTACCTGTGCCTCTCCTACATAGCAATCTTCAAACTCTTTCCTGCTACCCCATCAGTGCAGTTACAGGCGCCTTATTTCAGCAGAACTTCTTCCCCAATCCATTGGTCTCCATATGCGCAAGTCAATTCTGCTAGAAGCTTCATTTAGAGTCAGAACACCCGGCGAGAAGAGAGGGCAGAGCAGAGCTCACTGTCAGTCCCTTCCCCACCAAGAGCAGAAAAGCACTAATTAACAGCACCTAGCTCTAATGAAAGGAGACTTAGAGTGAACAGCAGAAATCAGAGGAACAATCTGTTACAAAGATTTTGTTTAACAACAATATTTATTTATTGTTGTTTGGTGGTGTGTATTTCTAAATGTGCTATCCTACTGTGATGTCAGCACCTGGTACCCATCATTACTGCATTCCTACAGCTACATAACATTTACCTCCATGAACTGGGGAAAAAGCCTCAAAACCTAAGAGTTTTACCCAGCATTATTGTGTCTAATATTTTAGTTAAGTGCTATTAACTACTCATAATGAAAGGGAATATAGTTTTCTCAGAGTTTAATGTGGAGCTATAGCAGGAAATTAATGAAAATATGGGACCTTGGGTATCTCAACTCCTATTAAAACTGTCTACTATAGCATCTACAGTCTTGTGGCAGGGATAAGACTATGCAATCCATGTCCTTCATAGTAGCATCCCCTCCTTATTTTAAAACTTTTAAGAACACCTAAAACAAAACTTCAGTTTCATAATGCTTGATTTTGAAAAGAATACTGGCTCAAGCTAGACAATTTGGGGGTCTGTCCCTTGAGAAAGCTATTAATACCCAGTGCATAATGCAATGTAGCAAAGGAGAAAACAAAGGATATTGCCAGATAGTAGAGACACAAAACTGCATAATTACGTAGGTTTGGAGGTTAATATAAATACGTCCATAGCAGTTGAGGGAGAATGCATTTTGAGTCACATTTCTGAATGTTTTGAATAGTACAACCAACCCTGATAAATGCATTTCATGATTACTAGATGCTAAGAATCAGTTAAAAAGATATTTCAATCATAGCCTACATTATTATTACAGCTGCCCACATCATTTATGTCAGACTGCACAGGCAAACTGCCCGTTGGGATTATAATTCAATTTTAACCACCACAAGCTCAAGCTGCATTTCGTGGACAATAATGTTAGCAATTTGAATTATTCACAAAAGCTTCAAGTTTATATCACAAAATTAACATCTATTCCAGATACCTAAAAGTTGCAGCTATTTCAGGAATTAATACTGTTTCCAAACAGAAAGAAAATTCTCTCCACAAAGATTCAAAGAAGAATGTTTCTAAACCTTGTGTACTACATGAAAGTCAATTTCTGCAGTGGGGAAAAAAAACCGTCTTGTCCTTCTCCAGCTGATGTCTTTGTGTTATGTATCTTACCAACATCTGCTTAGCTCCTCTTAGTCTGTTACATCAGAGCATTTGTTTTATGTACATTACCTCTACATACAGGAGTTTTTTGCCTTAAAGCCTTTTATATGGCAGTTTGGCAGATTTCACATTAGTTAGGAAAGTGTTGCTAGGGCTTGCTTTATCTCCTAGCTTCCATAAATAACCATTCATTTAGGTGTTTTTGTCCCTTCCACACTATGCAATTTTTCTGCTCTTCCTGTATTTGTCAATGGAAAGGGAGATGCCACTCAAGGCTTACTTTTAAAACATGAACACTAAAAAAACTAATGCTAGATAGAGGAGTTAATGCTCCTCTTTAAGCTTTAGGATTTATAGGCAGTCCCATTCAATAGCACTAGTAGCCACCCTTTTGATAAGTGGTGGCTACTATCAAGTGACTATAAATACTACTCCTTTTGCAAAGGGCCTTCACCTTCAGTACCCCATAAGTACATACCTTGGAAGTCCAAATTCACAAAACAATTTTTTTTTCTTTAATATGTCCTTGTAAGTAACAGCTCTAATGAACGAGTTACACGGTTGAGAATCACAAAATTAAATATTAAACTGACCTTTTTTTGAAAACTGACTTCAATCTATAGTTCTAGCAAATGCTAGCAAGATCTAATGTCTGAAAAAAACCTTTTATAGTAAACTGAATTTCTGAAAAGATTTTAAAAAGCCTGTGCTTCTCAGCTGGAAGTGTGATTGGCTGTAATTCTCTTATTTATTTCACACAAATAGCTAGTAATTGAGAATCACTGCTCATGCTTCCCCAAGGGATACTTTTGCTTCATCAGGTCTTCCAGTCCTTGTAATGTATAAGAATAAACTACCCATCAGCTGTAGCCTCTAGCTTCTCCATTTGTACAATTCATTTTTATTATACTGAAACACAAAAATAAAACCCACAAATATATACATCTAACTATCTATCTATCTATCCCCCCCCCAACCTTCCACTATGGGAGAGAGAATAACAGTCAGGAGGTACTAGGTTTGCCATTTGATTTCTACCAATTCTAGTATTTATTTTAATTTATACAAGCATCTGTAAACAAAGGCCTCATTATTCCTTCTACATGCTGACCCTGAAAATCTATTCCTTTCATCAGGAATTGTGGGCCACCAAATTATGTTGTTATGAATTTTGAAATCAGGAGACTTTAAAAAGGCTTTTCAAGTCAGAAACAACCTTTTTTTTTTTTTTTCGATATTTTATATGGAAAAAAATGAGATTAGCTGAAGTGCATGGAACATTTACAACAAAACGATCAGTCAGTCAAAGATACACAGACTCAGTTTTGGCCTTTAAACTAGCCTAATGCATGCCTTGCCTTCAAATTTACAACTACTCTCACAACCTGCTATACAAGATCCCCCCCCCCATTGTCACCCTACATCAGGTGACTTTCTTCCTCTTCATTAAATTTTACATCATCAAGGCAAACCCAGAGTTTCCCCAATAACCCAAACAAAATGGTCACAAGAGCTTTTTTGTAAAAATCCTTAATCTTTCAATATTCATTCCTAGAGACTGAGCACTCCTCACTCGAGTCACACTAGCTAGATGATAACTGTTTTTCTCAACTTGTGCAGCTTTATGATACTCCCATAAGACACAGCCTTCAGACCCATTTCTACAAGTCCTACTATTATTCTCATTTCCCTTTCACCTTACTGTTATCTGCTGCAGGGCACACTTGTTGCACCCATTTTCCCTTGAACTTCACCAAGCATCTCCTGAAAGAGGGCAGTAACTGTAAAAACTGCAAATTTTTCAATAAATACAGAAACCTAGAATTCTCATAAGGATGGTTCCAATACTGACTGTAACATTTTTTTTTTCTTCTGTAAAGGCAAAGACAAAGGAAAAGTTTATTCTAACAGACTTTCAATACCTCAGAATGAACGAGCATTTAGAATCCCTAATCTGTATTCCTCTCCACCACCTCATTTCAACAAACATCAGAACTAATCAAAATTAATAGCTGACAAAATCACCAAGCTTCAGAGGGCATTTGTCAATTAAAATGATGAACTTTCATACAGTTTTCTTGCAGTTGGTCAATAGTCCCTACTTAACAACTGTAAGACTGAAGAAAGGAAAATAAATACTAAGCACTAAAATGGTGCTTAGTAGTCTTGAGATTTCAGAATGACTTGCTACTGGACCTCACCCTTGTTAAAAACACTGTTATCGTAGTCCTCAGCTTAGTCTGACTGTTTTAAGCAGTTTTCAATCAAATGAAAAGAAGTTGGGTTATTTCACCTTTCTCTGCCCCTCACACCCATCTGGCAGCTTACTATTGGTACTACTACTACCAATGTGTGCCCATTATTGCTCAGAAAACTCTATCATTATTTTAAAGTCATCTTCTAACAGCATATTTATAAATCATTTTCTCAGGACTTACCAGAATTACCTCTTAGTCCTTTATGACAAGTAACTTGGTAATATTTTTCTAACCAAACTGTCTGTACACCACAAAAGTCCATACAATATACAGCATACAGAAATGTTTACAATACTACTTCCCAACCTTTACCGCACCTATTAAAAGAGAATTCTTATCTACACTCACTGCCTTAGCCTGTCATCAGAATTATGACCCCAGCAGAATGAGCAATCACCAATTTTGATTGCTGGTCCAAGCACTTTTTTCCCTCATTTGAAGATGGTAGAAGTGGAATATAATGTTTCTCGTTCTGCAGTTCATTAAGCACCTTTTTTTTTTTTCTCAGCCCAGATCTGTTTTACTTTGTCAAAGCCCATATATTAGTTTGACAAAATGTGCCAGTTTTGTCTGGGATAAAGTTAATTTTCTTCACAGCCACTAGTACGGGGCTATGGTTTGGATTAGTGCTGGAAGCAGTGTTGATAGCACAGGAATGTTTAGTTACTGCTGAGCAGGGATCAGTCGAGGCCTTTTCTGCTTCTCACACCACCTCACCAGCAAGGAGGCTGGGGGTGCACAAGAAGTTGGGGGGACACACATCTGGAGTTGTGGTGGTGTGTCTGCTGAAGTAGCCGTTAGTCAGTGGAGCCCTGCTCTCCTGGGGACAGTGGAACTCCTGCCAGCTGACGGGAAGTAGCAAATTAATCCTTTGGTTTCCTTTGCTCAGGTGCATGGCTTTTGCTTTGCTTATTAAACTGCCTTTATCTCAACCTATGAGTTTCCTTACTTTTACTCTTCTGATTCTCTCCCCCATCCCACTGCAGGCAAATGAGTGAATGGGGCTTAGTTGACAGCCAGGGTTAAAACGCAACACCAAAACAGTGAATTTAAGGGTAGAGAAGAAAATACTATTTTTAAGTAATATAAGACAGATGAAGCTTTGTGGTAAAGTAGTTAAATATTTGCTTTGCTTCAGGTACTAGAAGCTTCTTTTCAGAGGAAAACAGGAACATTGTTCTCTTTAAAGAATCAATAACTTTATTAAAGAGATCTGTACAAAAAGGGGGGTTGCATTTTGTTTGGTTGTTTTTTTTTAACTCTTTCAACTGGCTGAGAGAGTTGGGTTTGCTCAGCCTGAAGAAAAGACTTTATAGTCTTTTGGTACCTAAAGGAGGCCTAAAAGAAAGCTGGAGATGGGACTTTTTAGAAGGGCATGTAGTGGTAGGACAAAGGGTAATGGCTGTAAACTGAAAGAGCATAGATTTAGATCAGATGAAAGAAATAAATTCTTCACTGTGAGGGTGATGATACACTAGAACAGGTTGCCCAGAGAAGTTGTGGAGACTCCATCCCTGGAAACATTCAAGGCCAATTGGATGGGCCTTTGAGCAACCTGGCCTACTGGGAGGTGTCCCTGCCCATGGCAGGGGAGTTAGAACTACATGATCTTTAAGGTCTCTTCCAAACCCTTCTATGACTATGATTAACGAAATAAAAAATATACTTCAGATGAACTACATTAAGATTCCTATTCACCAATCAAGAAAATAAACCCCTCTAAACTGCTACTTGTTTATCAGCAATGAAGATGTGCAATAACAAAACTCTGAAATTATTTAAACGTGTAAAATTTAAGAATTTATTGCAAAACGTGTTTCTTACCATGCCTTTTCCATCTATGCCCTCGGATAGACATGCTAGTCACAGCATTTCTTGATATTCTGGATGAAGTAGGTGTAATTTCAACCTGAATGCATCTTGTACCTTCTTTACTAGATTTCATGGCACCCTGAGGCAGTGAAGCTTTTATAGCATTAGCAACCTAAAACAGAAAAGATACATCTGAGTTCTTAACATGAGGATCCAAATTTTAGAAGAAAACTCTGTCAGGGGATTCTTAACTACTCCAAGGAGAATACTGTGTATAATTCCAGTTTAAGGTCAAAAAGCACAGTAGCTTTTTGCACAAGTTATAAAAAAATGCTGGTTGCAATTACCTCTCAGAGATAATACTTTTCACTTTTTCAAACAAAAGTTTCTACTTTAAAGATGGGACTATTACTTCAGAGTGTTCCTGCACTATCAACTAAGCTTTCAAGAACTGGAAGTGTTCTACCAAAAAGAGCTTGTTCACTAGGAAAGAAAACAAAATAACTAAATACATTGAAGATACCTGTGCATATGTGTATATACTTAACAGATCTAGCTATTCACATGCGCACAGCCACATATTTAGGTTCCTGGTGTGATGTTGCATCGTGTATGTTCGATTCCCTAGACTGAAAATTCGAATCCAAAAAATGTTGAAATACAATACCTACCAGCAGAGGTTCTGGATACAGTTCCAGCTGTGCTCTATACAAAATGTCATCCATAGCTTTACGAGCCAGATCCCATTCTCCATTATAACTACAAAAGCAAATATATACATAATAGTAAGCATCTATATCAACAGATTAACCTTGGTCACATAACCTTCACAGATTCAATGTTCACTAAAAGCCCAATTTCGAGGAATTAAGCTACTTGTGGTTATTAGAGAACTTGTTCCAAAGTAGCGCCTATGGACATGAAGTTTTATTTTCACTGGCCACCTTGTACAGTTTAAAAATTACATAATTAGGTATTGATCAGCTAATCACAAAATATTCTGAAATTTGACGAGGATTATTTTAATATTACTTCACGTTTTGAATTTTCTTGTGTTACTAGTGTTTAATTATTTCAGTTATTAAGAAAGCTTCACACATTAACATGACTATTAAAGAGTAGATAACATTTTTTTTCCCTCTAAAATGCTGATAAGACCTTTTTTCTTAACTAGACTGACATCAAAACTAAGCATGCAAAAATGCAGACAGTAGACAATGGCTGAAAAAGTGTTGGGTTTTTTTAAAGACTGTTTTCACATCAGTGCTGCTCTAGCCTTCTTTCCTCAGTATAACATAGGCAACTTCAGGCAACTAGCTGGGAGAACTCACTTCCTGAGGACCTTATTGCTACACATTGCATCTGTCCACTAGGAAATAAAACATTTCAAAGGTAGCATGCCTAAGCAAGTGTAGAAATGAAGTTGACATGTCTTTGTTTTGTATGAATATAAAATAACCAAGACAACTTACAAGGCATAATAAATCCCTGTTAGCATTTGCACCATGAATTCAGATGAGACTGGAATCCTACTGTTGACTCCCTTGTACTTTCTGACTTGTTGACGGGGATATCCACAGACACAAATTCTAAAGAAATCATGCATTTGTCATTAGCAAATAACGTAGAACCACCTTTGTATAGATCACTACAAAGGTAGGTGTTTAGAATGCATTCTAATTACAACAGAACGAGGGGAAGGTGGTTCAACAAGCCTGTGCTGAAGCAGATGGTTTATTATGGAAGAAGGCTATGCCCTCTACTGGCAGAGTTCAAACCCGTTAAACTAGAGACATCCCAAATATTGCTGTTACGTTTATACTACAGTGTAACATGAAAGAAAACTGACAGTAAAAGCCATTCTGAATTCACCCCTTGGCTGTAGAACAGACAAAACCCAGTATTTTAGGAAATGAAAAATGGTATTTAAGGAAATGAAGCAGCATAGCATCTATTAATATTACAGACAGAAACATAAGCATCATTACATATAATATGGAAGTTGTATACAAGTTCTCAAGCAGAGACCAGAAGTGTCACTTTTAAAAAGTTATTCCAAATTCCAGGGAAAAAAAATTACCAAAAAAGAAAAAAAAAATTAGAATTTAGTTCTGAACTAAATTCTACATCAGGTTCTGCAGTCAAACTGTTTTGGAAATGAAAGATATTGGGTACTTAAAATATTCAATAATTAGCTATTGCTGTATTTTTTGGAATGACTTTTAATGATGTTATCTGAAGTATTTCCTTCTCTAAAGCACATACTAGAACATTTGCTCTCAGAAAGCTTCAATTCTTCAGCTTCAATGCCAGCGAGCTTGTAAAATTCCTCTTAAATCTATTTGTTTTTTCCAGAAAAGGTATTGTTGTACACCTTGCAAATTACATCTGTAATAGAGATTTTGGGAGCCTTCTGAGCATTAGTAACTTTGCCACTAATCTACAGCAGACAACACCCCCAAGATCTCTAGGGTTCAGCAGCACTTGAGATCAGCACAAAGTATTTTCTGCTGCAATTGTCACATTTACAGTTCATGTTTGTAAAAAAGAAGCTTTTGTAAATAAAGCTTTTGCTTCTTTAGAGAAGTCACAAAAATTGAATTAGACTTACTAGAAGAAAGCACATTCATTGTAGATTGCTTTCATACAGATCTTCCTAAAAAAACCTGAATTCAGTACTGCTCAAACTAATTATAGGAGTACTCAATAGATTCTTCTGAGAATTTTGTCAGCACTACCTACAAACAGGATACTAAAAGACATTCTGGTCTTCTGACACATATTTCCTTGAACCCCTAAAATACTGTCAAGGTGAGATTTTTCAGTAAGCAGAGAAACATGGATCCCAAAAAACAGTAGCAAATAAATAATTAAGATAAAAATCAAATTGTGTTCTATCAAATAATTCAGTACCCATTCAACATTCTGAAGGAGAAAGACTTGCTTCATCTACTGGTAATTTGCTTGGGGTTTTTTTGAGGCTTTTAAAAATTATTTATCACAAATACAATCAAACCTAATCAATCAGAATAAGGAACATCATCCTGCCTACATTCCTTAGCTTCTAAATATTTCCTACCTTTAATTTCAGATCAGCATATCTAACACAGATCTTGTAAAGACTCTTGTAGATATTGCCAAGTGCTCTAATGCTCACTTACCTCCTCTGAGGAGGAGAGGATATTACAGGCATCCTAATTACCATGTTTTGTTTGTGTGCAGAACCTGGGAACTAAGGCTGGTAATAAGTTGCTGTAGTTGATTTCTAGGTCTCTCACATTTCCTGGGTTCATGAGAGCTTTCTAATTTTTTCCTTAACCAAGAGTCCACTTTCAAAAAAAATCTAGAGATAGACATGTTACTAGAATTCCTTCCTCTTTGTAAAAAAGACATGGAACAAAAATAGACGCAGTACTAAAATCTAGGGTAGATTTGGGTTTGTTAAGTAACAGCAGATTTTGGAAACACCCAAAGTACCTGTAAGATACTTGTAAGAATGGATGTATTACTAATTTCAGGACCTACTATAATTTCAAGAAAGTGTCAACTTGCACATCATCCAAATATATATAGAGTAAACTTGCAATGCAAAATTTACCAACATGTTAGAAGACATTTCTAATTTTATTTAGTTAACACACCTACAACTACTTTAATTAAAAAACAGAGTTCCCTTGATTTGACTTCTCCACTTAACAGCACTGGGTATAAGCCATGTCATTGTTTCTCCATTTTCAGATGTCAATACAAAGTTATACGAAAGGGAGTTTAAAAACTAATTATGCATCTGTAAACACTTATGCTTCACTTATGAGATACTTCCCAATACATTTTTGGGGAACCTGAAGCTTTTTTTTTTTTTAATAAATGAAATAGTTCTAACTGATTGCTTTTTCAAGTCGAAAATGCCATTTTCAGTGTAATCAACCTACAGAAATTACCTTGAACAAATTTGACACAACGACTGAAGAGAAACCGCAGGCATGTAACTTAAGGCAGCATTGTAACAGAGCAGAAGGAAAGTCAGCACTTCAAACCTAGGATTTACAAGAAACATCAGAATTACATTACCTATTTTATGCTTTAAAAGAAAACAACTTTACACATAAATTTGCAAGAGTTATTTGAAGAGATTTGATATTTCATTTCAATAAAATTGACAACTGAGTAATTTGGTTCTGCAAGCTTTTTCTCTGTGTGTAGTAACATGAGCTGTATCTACTTTTACACATTTAAAAGCAAAACAAAAAAATCACCACAAAACAGAGCATACACCTATCTACCCTCAGTCTAACACTGTATTAAAAATCATAAGAAGTTAAAATTCATTAGTGATTCTCAAGCAAAATCCCATTATACAATTTCACCTGTTCTGTGCTGTTAACATCTCCCTCTGAGGATGAGGTCCACTGTATACAATCCTGGACAAACCATGCTGTGATAAAGCTCCTTCAGTGAGAGCCATGGAGCCAATGCTAGAAGGCTAAAGAAAAAAAAATGGTTATTCAAAACATGTCCACCTGAAGCCTTGCTACAATGCAGCTGAAAACAGACAACAAATTAGCATCATCATATTTATACATCAATTTTCAACAGGCTCAAGGTTACCTGACTGTTTTGCTGTTGGAGAATGGAGAGGTTATTTTACACCAGATAAGATAATATGGCTTCAGAATAGGAAAAAAAAAAAACAAAACATTAAGTTGGCGCATGGATATTCAATCTTGAAGAGGCCTCAGAGACCAGTTAGTAGTACTCAGAAGACTGAGAGATGTGTTCTTATGTAATAACGTAACACTTTTAAGCTACTCTTCACTTATTATTCTTAACAAACAGGCCCCCAAAGCATATTGCCTTTCTTGATCAGTAACAACTTTACACTGTAGATGTCACTTACTTCATGATAGACTGAAGGCTTAGACAGTGACGGAATTGTGAAACTCAGCACTTTGCTCTGTCCTTCTTTGTCAACTATCTCCTGAAAAAGACAGGAGACACCAATGGTTACATCATACTACAGAAAGCAGACACTCAAAAATATTAAATGCTGGGTGGGTGTGAATGGATAAAGAGAGACAACAAATTACAGGAACAGACAGGGGTACCATAACAATCCAAGCTACAAGCTAGATATTATTTCTGTATTTGCTTTGTTTCTGAAAACTATTCAAATGACTTAGCAAGAGGCACATGCATTTGCATATATAGTCCACCTTAAAAACACTAGCTGGAAATCTCAATATATTTAAACAGTATTATCTTTTATAAATTACACTATTTGATAATTGTGAAGGTTAATGCTCAACAATTCTGTTCCAGAAACTATTTACTCATCAAGTAATTTTTTTTGGCAATATTATGGAATTATTGCAGCCTCATACAACTTGATCATAGCAGATGGAGGGGGAAAACAGTTTCCAAAACATCAAGTTGATCTACAGCTCTCTACAGAAGTTTGCTGTAAAATTCTTAAGACACCAGGAAGCTGGATATGGATGGCTATGTTACTAATGGAGGAAGAAACTGATCATAGCTAAGAGAAGATGTTACCAGACTGATTTGAAATTTAACTGTAAGTCTATTTTCTTCTAGGAGAAAGACAAGTGATTATAGCCACATCCATCAATCATTTTAGATGACTTCACCATGGAAGTTAAGGAGTGAATTGACTTAAGGCCTAAGGTCTACCAAATGCTTTCCAGGAATGTTTTTCTTTTCAAATACAACCAAGCACACAGAAAACACATGAAGCCTGCAATCTGCCTAAAGAAGAGTTGAATGTAAGGGTTTGGGTCTTTTTAAGTAGACTTCTGGGTGGAAAAAAAAAAAGAGTCTTCATTTGCTTCGTAAAGACACTTGAGATTATTTTTAGAAGGCTGGAAGCTGCCTTCTCCAGATATCTGAATGGGAAGACTTGAAGTTCATCATTGTTTCACTTACAAAAAGCCTTTCTAAAACACCCAGAACATACCAACTACACTGAAGAGAATCCCAATGGGCATAGTAACAATAAGGTTTTTATAATAGCCATAAAAAGGCTAAATGCATAACTAAAATATGATGCTCTTAAAGGTTCCTTCATAATTGTGCTCTTCAAAGCAGTAATTTAGTAACTAAGAGTATCTTCTCAGAAAATATGGAAAAAAACCACCTGTTATTACCAACTGAAAGACCTTTAATTTCTCAAAGCTAAGCAAACTGTTCAGCAGTTGAATACTAAGAATTTTTTGAAAGTGATTTGTCAAAGATCGTCAAAATACCACAGAAAATCTGAACAATCACTCAAAAGTAATGACTCCAAAAGCTCTCAAGCACAATGTAAATTTCAACATCATACCAAGAATTAAGTAACAAAACTTAATCAAGAGGACTTCAGTGGCTTCTTCAGTCATTAGCACATTAATACTTTCCAGGAGCCACAAAAAGAACATAGAAAATATTCACCAAAATAAATATGTAGAAGTTCATGCAGATTTCTGACAAGGATGCCAATTTGAAGAGTCAAAACTGAGATACCCAGTCACTTAATTTCAATTCTGAAATAAAATTGTTCATTATTCCCCAGTAAAATACTCCGTAGCATCCCACAAAAACCACACTAATATTTTTAGTCCTGTATAATTACATGTGAATACAAACCAAGTTGTACACTCCTAGGAGAAGAGCTTCTATACATCCACTGCTCTGCAGATCTCTGCTGGCTGAGACAGCAAGGTAGCACCACATCAATTCTGGTAGAAACTGCAGTGTAAATCGCAGTAATTGTTCCTCACCACTGCGATAGAACTCAAAGAGCTGATGACAAACTGGCTCCAGAAGCTGAAATATAAATTACAATTGTGAATGAGTAAAACATTACAAGAAACTGCAACTTTGTGTGGATCAATCCTTTGGACAAAACTGTAAACTCTTAAATTTTAGCTATTAGGGAGTGATTGATGAAACAACTGCCCGGGTCACCTTATGCACTTTTCAACCATTATACTTTCAGATGATAAAATTAGAACCTTTCTTCCCATATGAAGGAAGAATACCAGTGATTCCTTTGTCTCATTTCTGACTGACTTGCTTCAGCCTCAAAAGCATAAATAGAGGCTACTTGTTATCACCACACCTCATATCATGTCCTTGATATCTCTAATATACAGGAAAAGTACCCGAACATAAAGTCTCACTTTTAGAGCCTCGAGAGTGTACATACAAATTCCTAGAAGCTTTTACTCCCCAAGTGAGAAGAGCAGCATAATACTCAAAGTATTACAACAATTTAGTATACAGTAAAATAAGCTCACTTTTCCACTCTTCTAGAAACTTCAATGTACTTACAGGTTTGTCACAGGAATGGGACTCCTGAAGAGTAATTATACAATCAAATTTGTTAAGCTGATATAAATAGAATACATAGAATTGGAAGCAATAGATTAAGCTAGAACAAGTTTTTAAAAGACTTAAAAAGAATTAAGCAACTAGCTTGCACTGTGTTCCGTGATTTAACATGCGTTCTTGTGCTACCACCTATCTCTGCTAGAAGACAAAACACCCTTAACCCTCCTATGTCAATGTATGGAAGTTATATTATTTCACCACCTAGATAGATTTCCTAACCCAAGCGGAAAACACTGACAAAACCAGTAGGCACTTTCAAAGCCAGCTGAACTGAACACACACTGAACTCTCATTTTAACAGTTCATCTACACGGATATCACAGGCAGCAAGACAGTGTGGCCGGCTCCGGCATTGCTAGGGTCTGTGGCTCTGCAGTGCTTGCTTTTTTTTTAAAAAATTTTGGTTTTCTTTTGAACAGGGGGTTTGGTTTCCTCGACGTGGGGGGACCCAGAGAGACAGCAAAGAGTGGCAGAGTTTGCGACTCTCGCGGGCATGCTCATGAGAGTGACGCAGCTTTGAGGTGTTGCCAGGAAGCCGTGGGAGATTTAAATGTGGTGAAACTGGAAGCGCTACGATATTGCAGGCAGTGGAACAGCTACAGCCATCTCACAGGTATCACAGGGTGTTAGGGGTTGGAAGGGACCTTGGAGATCTTCAAGTCCAACCCTCTGCCAGAGCAGGATCATACAATCTAGCACAGGTCACAAAGGAACGCATCCAGGTGGGTTGTGAAAATCTCCAGAGAAGGAGACTCCACAACCTCTCTGGGGAGCCCATTCCAGTGCTCTGTCAAGCTTACAGTAAAGAAGTTCCTCCTCATGTTGAGGTACAACTTCCTGTGCTCCACCTTACATCCATTCCCCCTTGTTCTATCACAGGGCATGAGTGGGAAGAGGCTGTCCCTTTCCTCGACACTCATCCTTCATATATTTATAAACATTTATCAAATCCCCTCTCAGTCTTCTCTTCTCCAAAGAGCCCCAGGTGCCTCAGCCTTTCCTCATTAAGGCATGTGTTCCAGTCGATCATCCTTGTAGCCCTCCGTTGGGTTCTCTTGAGCAGATCCCTGTCTCTCTTGAACTGGGGAGTCTCAGAAAACACCACCAGCAGCGCACACAAGGGGGCTGGGCTGCAGAGCGCAGCAGCCCGACACAAACATCGGTAGTAGTCAGATAGGTCTGTACACTAAGGAAGAGACATCGAATTAAAAACACAAACAAAATATATTTAAAAACCAAACAAACCAACACCACCAACAATTCGGTACTAGCACAATCATACAACAATGCTCTCCACGTGGCAAAAGAAGGCTGTGCTCCTGACACCGGACAGGGTAGAGG
>JANHFX010023919.1:0-12899 GCA_027560015.1 Chloroceryle amazona
GAGGTCGCACCCAGGAACTACCGCCTCGCCCAGGCGGCCGCTTCTGGAAAGTTCCGCTGGGAGCGGTCCCGACGAGCAGAGCGCCGCTTTCCGGGCGAGGCAGGCGCGGCCCCGCGGGGCAGCACCGGGCGACAGCAGGACCTGGCCTCCGCGGCTCTGCTGGCACCCGGCGCACCCTTGCCCGCGAGGCAGGCCACGGTACCTGTGCTGTCAGCCACGTTCCCCACGGAAGTCGCCATCGGGAAAGGGATCCAGTGAGGCTCTGGTTGAAGCGGCAGAAGGGCCGCGGGTACAAAGGGGCCCAATCAGCTGAAGCGGGGGGCACAGGACTGAACTGCCCACCGTCCCGGCGCGCTAAAGCAGCAGCTCCCGAAATGGCGGTGGCAGCAAATTGCCGAATGGCTGCTGCCGGAACTAGCTCCCCCCGCAAGTAGTCCAGGCGGAGTCAGACAGGACTCTCGTATATAACCAATATAATGCCGTTAGCCGCTTACCGGAACTTTCTCCGACTTCTTCCGCAAAGCCCTCCCTCTGAAACGCAGACGCACTACCGACTGAACATCCATTTTTTTTTCTGCCAGATCAGATACCCTGCCAGATCAGATATCCTTCCGCGCAAAGCCGTTACGACAAACGCAGAGCAACTGCGCGTGCGTAACCCCTCATCGTCGTGCAGACCCGACTGAACACAGCGCTCGCGGCTACATCCGGGTGCCGGCGGCGCGGACCGTACGGGTAACGCAAGGCCGAAGGGGGTTGCCGGGGTCCGACTCACAGCACCTGCGGTGTCTGGGAAGCAGCACCGCTGCGCTGACAAACGGCAAGAAAGTACGCGTCTTTAAGCCTTCTAAACATGAACTTACGCGGAAGTACAGCAGAATTCCCTACAGAACCCCAGGGCCTGCACATGCTTTCCAGGTGACTGGAAATGAGGAATCTCCTGTGAATAGTGATCGTTCCTGAAGGCTCAAATTGCCAAAATCGTGGGACTAACTGCAACTTAGGGGGAGGGGGGAATAAACCACAGGGCAGCTGTTTATTTCAGTAAAGTCAGTAGGCAATTATCAAAAACCAGTCCAGAGTTCATACACTGAAGACTTCATACACTGAATTGATACTGTGGTTCCTGAGAAAAATCTTCACTTTATGAAATGAAAATTGTTTTCTAGTCATTTACTAACAGCAGGAATTTTATTCTGAGCAAGAGGGTTTCTCCTAACAGACATGCCTGTATCCAACAGGCCAGTATTTATAAGCACTATTTTATATCTGTAAACACCAAAGAACAAACAATACAAAGCTTCATTTGGATTCTGGAACTAGTACAGGCTACTACTCAAAACATCTGCAGGGCATGCTTGACCAAAGCTTAAGTTTTCACCATTTACTCAGTCACATAACATGTTTTATAAACAACTAATACAATATATTTTTTAAAAGTAATTTCTTGTTAACATTCCACACTACACTGCTCCTAATACCGAGCTGGGACAAGAGAAATCCAGGAACCAAGAGTAGCCCAAGATGACCATTATCTCAGGAAAGCAAGTTTATTCATCTGAGTCCAGGTCACTGTCTCCTGCAATGGAATGAAAATCCTCACTGTCTTCCTCATCTTCAGACAGATGGACCTGACTTAATACACTTGGACCACAGCGCTGCTGTTCTTCCTCTTCCTCCTCCTCCTCCGAGATATCATACCCTCCAATGCTGCTGAAACTTGTATCCCTTGTGTTGGATTTTGGGTCTGGCTCTTCATAGCTGCCATAACTAGAAGAAGAAGCATCATTTCAAATCAGCTGCTGATACCAACAATGCTGTATTTAACTATTTTAGAAGTTCCCTAGCTTGAAGTCCTCAGGGAACACTCAGAACCACTGTGCACTTCCAATTCTATCAATGGCCATCTTTTTAAAATAAATAAAGTTTTTCTAATGAAACAATTGTCTAATCTCATCCCTCTCTAATATATGCTTCAGGGCAAGAAAAACAGATCAATACCTTCCATCTGTAACCTCTACTACAGACAGAAAGGCAGAAAGCCCAGTTTCTTCATCTTCTCTAGCATTTTCTGCTATTGTCAAGGTACTAGTCTGGACCAAGCATTTCCCTGACTCTGCATAACTACCTATTAGGCAAGTATCAATAATAGGACTAACAGACTTAATTCCAGTGGAAAAAGAACAATGAATCTCATGCTAATACCCTACAGAATGGCCATGGAAGGAAGAGTAGGTCAGTATTTTCTGAAGTGAATGCAAAAAAAAAAAAGCTGATACTGCTGTACTTGTCATTTTCTAATAATGGAATTCGTCAAAAATACGGAACATGCATATTCTTATTTTTAGTCTTCTGGACTTAATTAAGCAGTTTCCTTCTATGCTTATTCTCAGAGGGAATAAAAAAAATAAAAAACAAAACACAAAACCCCACAACCTAAAAAACCACACTACCTAAAACCAAACACAAAGCTATCGGCTAAATCATCTTTGTCTTTAAAGGCACCATGTAGTTACTGAGACAACCTACAAACACCTTTATTTTTCCTGCCTTCAGAAACAACTACGTACAGGAAATTAACTTTTTTTTAATGTAAACAACATTCATATTCATGAAAATCTAATGTCAAAACCAAATTTCTGCCAATAAGAACTAAATTGCAATTATAGTAATCATGGTTGCAACACTAAAAGCAGTGACAAAAGTTAAAAGGAAAAAAAACAGGAGATATTCTTCAGCTTTTTATGATAAACACTTGAGAAATATTTAAGAGAAGGCATTTTGTTTTGAAGAATTATTTTAACAAGATTAAGCCCTAATTACCTGATATTACTGTCCTCCATAACATGAGATGTCTCCCCACCATCTCCTTCATAAGACATCATGCTTTCTTCGTTGTCCATGCCCATTCGTGTGTTCTCTTGAAGAACATGAGGTTGTTTAGGTCTCACTGCATTGGGCTCCACATCTGAGTCACTGCCACTCTCACTCAACTGGATAGCTGAGTAGTAAACCAACATTTGGTCACAAATCAAGTTTTGTTGTTAGTTACATACCCATTGTCTTTGTTCAAAGACTACAATATTGGCTGTAAGGATTGTATACAAAGTAGTTCTCCACAAGGCAGCAGAAAGGACATCTGCAAGTTGATGCCACTTACTGAGTACCCACAATTCTTACATTACTCCAAAGCAATCTTATTACCACCATTATTCAAAAAGGCCCTATTTTCTTATCTAGTCTGAATAATTCCCCTTTCTTCCTGCCTAATAATTTTCAGAATCCATTGCTAAATACCACCATAAATTTTTCTGCATGTCAAGTTTTTTGTAAAACAGGGAAACAATCTGAAGAACCTTTAGACCCATCTTCCATTTTTTCATAACATTAACCACACTGTTTCATATCAAAATAAATGTTGTGCTTTTACTAAACTACGTGTTCCTGTTTCTGAACACCACATCATAGTCCCAGTCTTCCCAAAATCATTTGCAGTTTCATTTTATGAAATACAATCAACCAGACCTTATCTTAACTCTGCTTTCTTCTGTGCCTGTATTTACAGCACTCCTATTTCCACAATGTTTTTATTTCAATTTATGGTCATCCAGTTTTCTCACCTTGCCATTAGGACTCTCTTTGACTACTAGACTACCTGGTCTAAATATCCTGCTTATGCTCTATGCTCTCTACCGTGTGTTTTTGTAACAGAAGCATGTGAACAACCATTTCCTATTCAACTTTTTATAAAAAAGGACACCTACATGAGAAAGGATTATCTCCCTCTTCATCACTCCCATCATCATCATCCTCTCCATCTGACATGAGCAAATCTTCATAGAGGACACTGGCCTGGGGCTGCTGGGCTGATCCTTCTTCTTCATCAGCAAGGTCACCGTCAGCATCTTCAACTTCCTAGGTCATACAGAACAGGGATAATGAAGATCAAACAACATATATTATCATTATCCCTGTCATTAATTATATTAATATTATAATATATTTATATTATATTATATTATGCCTATTATGTATCACTTCATTCTGAACTGTTCACCCCTTTAATAATGCTAGCATTTTTCAGAAACTACATTTAAGAGTCTAGCTATTGCTGTGCATACTGCTGTCTTGCAAGGTGGCAGGCAGAGCAAACAATCATACTATGGAGACTTCTAACACAAGTCAACACACAGGACTGTGGCTGGGATTTCTGTAAATATACTCACTGGTGCTGGAGTCTTTGGTTTCCCATCATCATCCTCATCAAACCCTTCAATATCTACATCAGAGTCTTCCTCGCCCAGCCTACCTCGCCCCTGGCGCATCTGAATGGGGAACACAAATAGCAATATAATTGAGGAATGCACTACTGGACATAAACCAAAGGGTACACTGACTGACATATGGACCACAATGACAGATGTGGGAGTACATGTGGGGGGTGGGGTCAAAAAGGAAAAGTTATGTATATATCACTCTCAGAGGAAGGAACCTTTCTGTCTTTATTCCAAGATCAGAAAGCACACAGCCTCCACAAACTTTCATCCTATGTGCTCATTCCTGAAAAGGGTATCTCCAGCCTTACATCACCAGAGTTCTTTCTTTACCTACCTATTTCTGGAAAACACCACTAGATCTTATAGAGTGCTTTTCTTCTCAAAATACTTTAAAAGCAGGCAGCAGTTTTCAAGAAATCCTCTCCTGCCCTTCTCTTTCCCATTCTTCCCTCTGCCACCACAAATTAAAGGTAGAAAGTGCATGCAGATTCTGTCCCTAATACTATAAATTGAAGGTTGAAGATTCTAAATCTAGAAGGCATTCTCAAAACTACGGGCAGCCACAACACTAGGCAGAACTATTCATATTCAATCTCTGTTTGTCTGGATTGATTAGACTAGCTCTCACTAGTTTTTCTGATACCACCTTCAGTCTGGTGGCCCTCCTCACCTTCTTCCTTCTAGCAATTTATTTTCATTATCAGATTACTGCATCTCCTTCTGCTATTTCCTAATTGTTATTGTTTGGTACAGACTAAGAAAAAAATATTCTGTGGTAACTCTAACAAGTTATTTATAATGATTCAATACATTTAACTTTTTTTTTTCTTTTACTACTATTAGATATCTATAGCTGCAACAATCTCTTCCTAGGTGTTTGTACAGCTTCTAATTTGACAAGATGCAACCATAATAATCTATCATAAAAATCACCTTCCAATTTTGTAGAATAACTTCACCATTTTGCTGTTCAGAATCAACAACGGATTGTGTATTAGCCCTTTGTAGCATGAGTCAACAGGTTTCTACTCTCAGAAGTAGTGAAGCAAACAAATACCTGGCCTTAAGCAGATTCTTTTGCAGCTTTTGATTTTCTATTCTTTGTTTTGCAGTATCTCAATTCCCAGTACTCTTTAAATTCTTCTTTTTCACTCAGAGAAGCGAAACTGAAGGGAAATGTGCAACCTTTGAAATTAATTCCCTTCTCTGCTTGCAAAACCTTCTGATCTTTGTCACTTGTTTCCTACGAAGTAATTGCCTCCTTTCAGTAATTTGCTTATACAACCCAACTCTCCAACGACATGAAAAAATGGAGGATTCTGACCTGAGTTCCTCGCTTCTCTGGGGAAGTGATGGGAGTGTCCATAGCAGACAAATTGCTCTCATCTTGATAGACTGAAGCATCATGTGACATACTGAGGGAAGTGTTGGTATCATACAAATCAGGTGGCTAAAGTATATATGGAAACAGGAGACATAACATTCTCAGGCACTGAACTGAGACTAGAACATTATCTTGAGGCAAGGCTGGGATTTCAGGACTAAATGCATTTTTGGGCACAGTGTTTATATTATTAAACACTTTTTTGACCAAAACAGCTATTTACCATGTTTGTTCTTCAAGAATAAAATACAGTGGCTCACAACTTCAGGTTTGAAGTTTGCCAAAGAGCAGATCTTAAAATAGAAGTCAGTACTTCAACGCAGTGCAATCCTGCAGAGGCTAAAATCATAGATGGAGTTAAAAATTAGATAAGATTTATAGAGAAAAGGCCTTTCTGCAGCTCATAAATACAATGGTCCAGATGCAACATCAGTTTAAGGTGTCTGAACAGCCAACTGCCAGAAACAGAGAGGCTTCACTGTAAGAAGGATCACTGTATGTTTGCATCCACTTACTTCTGGTCCCTAACAGAGAGACACTATTTGATTACATCAACCTTTGGTTTTGACTCAGCATGGCCATTTTCATTTCCATTTCTACAATGGAAATGGTCTTTCAACCACAAATGATGTTATCAGAAGTGGGAAAAGTCTATCACACATGAAATAGCAAAGCTTCAACTTCAATTCTATGTAAATCACTGTCTCAATAATCCCTAAAGCTGACAAAAGCAACAAAAATGTTGTACTAATGAGTGTACTAAAAGCCAATTTTTAGTCTGCATGCCTTTTGACTTCTGAAGAGTTAATAAGGAGCTACAGAGTAGGATTCAGATAAAATACCCTTTTAATACACAGTTGATATATCATGACAAACCTGAAAGTCTAAAAGGTAGCAGCAGCAATACCATTTAAACTGGGCAAAATAGGCTTCCTAAGAATTTAAACAAACATGTAAACCACAGACAGCTCTCTACTTGCTGCATGTGCTTTTTATATCCTGGAGTGTAACTCCTGAAGACACACAGAGGGAGGTGACTATTACTCATAACAACTGCATTTGAAATAAAGCAAACTAAAAGCCAAGCAACCATCACCAGACCTGCCATTTGTGTCAAGTCTGGGAGTGTGAGAAGTGGGAGTGTATCTTCAGCCAAGAAGCAAAGGCTAGCCTTCAGATGACAAGTTCAAAAGAGGAGCTCAGGAAGCGCTCTCCTTTAGCAAGCACAGAGAAGCAGAAAAAGTAATAGGCAGTTCACTGCTCAGGTGTCTTTTCTTCTCTCCCGATCACCAACTTGGAAAAAAAGCAGAACAATACTGCTCTTGGGAAGGAAACCATCAAGAGTGATATTTCTGTCCCTCATTCTCTGAGGTACTGGTATCATCCTTGATTCCATCTAATCCTCCTTTGAAATGTGTCAATAGATAGTTTCAACAACTAATCACCAAAGACTCCCTTGGAGCGTGACACTTCCCATTGCCAGGAAGGACTTTTTCCACAATACTCAATGTTGGTATTCCTACCCCACTGAATTCAATCATAATTCTAAGCAAGTTCTTTCTAGCTTCCTACAATGGTCTATTTTGGTGTGGGGTTTTTTGTGTACAGAGAGATGGATGGAGGTTTGTTAATTACTGCACTAAAATTGTAGCCTGCTACCCTGGCTGCAGCCATATCATCTCTGTATACTCATTGCCTAAAAAAATTTTCAGATCATTTTTCTCTTTAAATTAATCTTTATATCATCTTGAATTGCTCCTGAACTTCAAACCCCTCTTTTGTGCTCTGACTTTACTACAATTAAATGCAACTTTCTAGAAGTAATGACACCAGACTTGCACAGAATAGAAAAATCATTGGTCTACAGTTGGGATGAAGAACTACAAAGAAAGCTTTGCTCTGTCTTCCTACACTTGGTATACAACATTTTAACTATGATCATTCAGTTATTAGCAGAGAGATTGCTTCCAAGGTTTAGGAACTTCAACAATTTTTCCAAATAAACAAAAGGCACATCTCAGACACTAGGATGCTATTCCCTAAACCATTACCTAACTGATCAGGCAAAATCCAAAGGAAATTTTATTTTTCAGGAATGGACACGTCATTCCTGATGAAATTTTTTTACTGATGTGTTTAAAAACAACCAAACAGCCAGAGGCAAGAAGAAGCATTAAAAAAAAAAGTCTAAATAGCTTTGACAAACTGTACACAATGAAAAAGCAGTCTGTCATACAATCTCCAGTATAAATTATGCTTCCAATTTGGTCTATAATTCATACAGAATAACTGACACACACAATTGGCTGCTATAAAATAATGAAGAGTAAAAAGTGTTGCTTCTGTTAGAAGCAAAATAAAGAAATCCAAAGAATCCCACAAAAGAATGCAGAGGAGTAATCTTTTGCTCATCATTTTTGGCAGTTTATTTGCTCATTGCAGTAAGTTTCTTCAACAATACCCCCACCAAACAGGTCTCTAGTTACCTTTTCACTGCTTTCTTTCTGAGGGTTCCTAACTGCTACAACTACATCACTTTTGAATTTCCAATCAACATTCAGTTGTACTTGACTGTACAGAGCTCATCTTGAGACCAGATTTGCAAGTTGCTTGGGGAATTACCTTGTCTTGGGTATCTCACTCTCTGAAGCATCATAACCACTTCTCATAATTATCCTTAAAAAATAGCTGTTAGCACAGCATTTAACAAGATATTCTGCTAAAAGACAAACTGCAGACAGATGGAGAACAGTAAACAAAAGTACCACCTCTAGATCAAACATCCAGGAGACTGAAACTGAAAGAATGGAAGTGAAAACTTGCCTGTGGAGTGTAGGGACCAGGGGTCATAGGTTCAAGACTTTCCAAATCTGCCTCTTCTAGTGCTGCTTCCTTAGCAGTAGAGATGTCTCTCTCAAGTTGAGTCAGGTGCTCATCATACTAAGAATAAAGATATTTGCTAAGGTTGCAGAATAGAAAATTCAAACATAAAAAAATATTACCATACAATTTTCCACATACCTCAGCTAAAGTTTGATAACAGATGTTTACAATCTCCTGGGCTGTCTTTGTGTACTGACTGTCTGGCCCTGTAGTAAGAAACAAATCTCTTTATGCATCCTGTCATTTGCTCAGTTTCAGCTGTTGAGACAAAGTCTGATTTTGGTTACAGAATTATCAGGAAACAGGTCCCTAAAACCCAACACCTTCTGATCTAAGGAGAAATATAAAGCAGCTAACATATATACAGCTAACATAAGAGCCATCAGTTTGTTCCAGCATCAAAAATATTATTTAGGAGATAGGAAGGTTCAAGCAAATTCCCAGAAAACAATCACTGAAGCAGTGGTGAGCATTAAACAAAAAGAAAATCCTCACCAAATATTAACTGCTCAAAGCAAAGCAACAATCAAGCTCAGGATTCACAGCTTCAGGCTTTTACAGTATTACATAACAGGTGTCCAGATGTATTTATTTAAGTACAGAAGGCAGCTGAAACCTTATTTCCATCACCTACCATTGTACTTAATGCTGTTGGCAAGGATGAGATTAACATCATCCAGGAAAGTCTCTCTGTTCTGGTATTTGTGTTTGGAGATATTCTGGAAGAGATTGTCAACCAGTAAGTAATCATATCTAAACATCTGACAAAGTGGCTGCTCACTTCAAGCTACACACCTTGCGGATAGTCTCCAGATCCATTGGATTAGCAATCACCTTGTAATAATCAGGAACAAACTTTTTGTTAACTGGATGATGAAATGGCCAAGACTGAAGGAAAGAAACCAAGTTTAGAAAGCTTCTATGTATGACTTTTTACAGTTTGAGCTACAAATTTCATAAATTAAATCTCCAGAACTGATTAACATTCCAAATGTATGGGAAGCATTTATCACAAGGCACTCTGAATCCAGTCCTTTCACTTCATGAGGAACACAGAAAAAAAATGTAACTGTCGGATTTTTAACTAGGCCTGTTGATACATGTTTGACCGTAGGAACAGGTAATACAAACTAATGATCACACAAAGGACTTTTCTATTTAATATCACTGTCTGCAACATAACTGCAGTATCCATCAAGAACACTCATTGCTGTATAATAAACAAAGAATATAAACCTAGGTCTGATCTCAAAACAGGGGCTATATATACCAGTTTAACAGTTCATCATGGCATGATAGTATAGAACAACTCTAAAATCTGTTTCTAAACATCAGAAATGAGAACTTGGTAACAACAGAGAATGGAACCAACAAAGTTTTAAAGAGGACAGGCATTAAGCTTTCTCTCTCATTCACTCTTTTTCCTGACTCATATCAGGCATAATACCCACTATATATGATAAACAGTGAAGTCCTTATCCAGTTTTATTTGGTAAGCTTAAGGGTTTTGGGGTTTTAATACTAACAAACTAGTCTAACACTTGGTAAAACTAACCAATTAGAAATCAGCTTGTGTTTTGTTTGCATATGAAAACGTTATCTTTGCAGAGTGCTTCAAGATCTACCAAAGCAAGTGCTATAAGCAGCAGAAGAGTATGTTTTATAATTACCATGCTTAATGAAAATCAGTGACTTCATACTAATGGGATGTTGACACAGGCACTATATAGGAATAACAGCAGCAGGGAAGAAAAACTAAAAAATAAAAAAATGGAACCCAGCCTTCACTTCTGCACTTTTGCTGCAGTGAAGGGGGTGAGTATAGGTGTGTCAGAATATCACAGGACAGCTCCCTGTGAACAACCACAATGTAAATATATAACCACAGGACTATAATCAGCCCATTTTGTATTTAACACACATTCTACTCAAGCTACATACGTCTGGGACTGCCATCATCTTTTGAGTGACAATGTTATCCAAAATGAAGGAAAAAGCCACTTGATCATCATCATCCAGGAGGGGATTAATTGCTTTTTCTAATCGAGCCAGTTTATCTTCCTTCTGCAACAAGAGTAAGGAACATCTGTGTCTGACCTAGATTAATAACCATTAATATCAGGATACTCTGTCCCAAAGAGACTCCCATTCACCTTTTTATGAAGACACTGGTAAAAAACAGGTATAATAGCTTAAGTCTAAGCCTACATACAAGGTAAAGTAACCAGGGTAACAAACAAGAATCTGCTTTTTGAGAAAAAACTCTGATGTGAACTGTTTAAAATTGTAAAAATTCAAATATACCCTGAGGTCAGGGGAGGAGTTCCCTTATTTCCTGCTCTCCTTAAAGCCCCGTGTTTTGCCTACTAACATCCTTTATCCTCAAACTCCTCAATCACCCCTGACCATTTCTCCCTCTCCACTTTCATCACAACTCATTTACAAGACTTGCCTCTTTTAGCTTTTCATCACACAGGTCCAGCATAGACTGAGATATCTGTGTCAGTGAGTGTTTTGGCCCTGCAAGCACACAGCAAGTACAGTGAGATACTCCAGCCTAATTAAAAAGGCAAATTATGTCACAATATAGCAATACATTTACTCCCAAAGCATCACTAATTATATTTCTAGCACAGTTGGAAGTATATCCTCAAACACGTTCTCAATACACACAAATAGTTGAGTAAGGATTTTCTATGAGACAAGGTTATTTGTAGCATATATTCACATATCTGGTATACATTCTGCCAAGGTTTGGAAACGCCACAGGAAAGGAGCTGTGCCCGTGGAAGATTGGCCTCTAAGCCCTCCACTGTTGACAAACTTTTGGAGTGTATTTAATGAAATTTCTGCTTCCCTCACTAAATACGGTCAGTGAAGCAGAACTGCTAAGGAAGGTAAGATGGACATACTCAGAATCCAGCATTCAGAAAGCCACAGTTTTAAGTAATTTCACAATTCCTCAGATATGGAAACAACTATTTGCAACAGAGCTATATAAAAAAACCAAAAAATCTCTTTTGTTAGGACTTAGCTGTCCTAATAAATGTTATTATGCTTTTTGGGTTTGTTTTTTTTTTTTTATCCTTACACTTTTTGGCTTTTTAAACTTAACTTTTTGACCTTCCCAAATCGGGAAAATCTATTGCAACTAAGAATCACAATATGCAAATTCATTACAATAAACTCTACTCAAAGTTCCATGCTCCAAGAAAATGGGTTCAAAAAGGTATTAACTAATCATTTTTGTACTGAAAGATTCATTCCCTGAAGGCAAAATATTGAGAAAATAATTTCACAAGTATATCCCCACCAATCCATGTCTGAAAGCAAAAAGGAAAGACATTCATAATGTATTATCCCAAAATCAGTGGTTTGCTTAGCTTCACTCTATATGAAGGGAATACACAGGACTTCAGTTTCTACATCACAGTCATCATTTAGTTATTGTTAATGCTAGGGTCCACTTCTTATTTATTAATTAGCTCATTAAAATTAGTAGTCTTTCATGTATATCTGGAAAAACACTTATTTTTGTTGCCATATGACAGTGAATTTATCCTACTTTTCTACTGCTTTATTTCCAAATGTAAAAGATCTACACCTCATACATATACAACATATTGACAGAAACACAGTTTCCCTGTGTTGTTAATAGCCTACCATTGTATGTTGCACTGTTCTTAACAATTAGTTCCAGGTGTTCTCTGAACTCTTCTCGGGATGGGTACTGCCGCTTACGAACGTTTTCACGCAAGGTCTGCAAATCCATGGGCCGAGTAATAATCTTATAATAATCTTTGACAACTTTTGGATTTACAGGTGTATGAAAGGGGTATGTCTGAGGATGAAAAGGATGAAATGAATGTTTATTAACACAGTACTAGCATAGCTAATCTCAGTTTAATCTTCACAGCTGAATAAGTACTAATGTATTTTCACTTTGTACTTTACACAGTTCCTTAATTGCATCAGGGAAAATAGAAGCTCAGCATCACAGTGCCTGTCACTTCCTACAAAATATTCTTCAGTAACATTATAAAAAGAAAAATCTCTCAAAGAATTTTCAGATGGTATTTTTTGGTTATGTAGTGCAAAAGTCAAGACACTGAACTTCAAATTTTCATTTTAATTCAGATCTTCTAAATCTTCTTAATTCTTTTGATTTCTTGTAAAATCTGGTCAAAAACAGTGAAGTACACGATTTTCTCCAGTGCCAAGTATATAAAAGTATTCCACATTACTACATCAAATGTTATGCACATTTTTTTTTGGGGGGGGGGGGGGGGAACACGGGGGCGCGGGGGAGGGGGGTGGTCACAAACAACACAACGGGCCTGACACTACACTACAAA